>VUQS01024921.1:0-16990 GCA_015108495.1 Heterochromis multidens | reverse complement strand
AGGGGGGTTTTCCCCCCCCCCCCCCCCCCCCAGTTCTCCAAAACCTCTGCATGCATGATCAGTGCGTTACAGGCCTCTTCTTTTTGTCATGTACCTATTTAATTAGACTGACATCATCTCTGTACTTCCTGCCTGGTTGAATCACAAATAAAAAAAAGACAGTGCCCCTGGTTCTTTACATGATGATGAGCAACCCACTGCTCACCAGAGCAACACAATGACAGAAAACTAGGTCACAATTTTAAGGCAGGGCAAACAATTCACTCCCTTGTCGCTGTTTAAATAAAATATGGAAAATAGGAATTTACGCTCCTCTGTAATTGAAAGTGTGTTGGTCTGTATGTTTGCCCCAACTCACAGCGAGCAGCACCCCATGCTCCCACTGCATGTTTGTACATCGGAACAAAAGGATAGATGCACAGTTAAGGCAACCTTTGTTCGTGACTGTGCAGCCATGCAGACATCCAAACAAATGGCCAGTGCTGAACCTTCCCACACTGCATCAAACACCTCTTTACTTCCCACAGACTATCAAAGTTAAAGAAACCATAAAGACAAATGCTTTACTATGGATCACTATCTTCAGATTGTAAAAAATGGCAGATTTTCAATCACAAATCTCTCATCTCTTCTGAACAATGTAGTCTCTGCTCTGCTCAGAAAGTTCTCCACTTTCATCCCACCATCAGACTAAATGGCCCATATGAACCAGTTCACATGGCCCTGAGCATGTGAAGGAAAACACAACAGAAATGGATAAGAGGATGAGTAATGTTTACATTGCACTGTATTCCTATTAGTGCTATGAACCGGCTGCTCTTCCTCTCAGCCTGTACTGATGAGAACCACATGTTGAATGAGGAGCCAAACTTCTTCCACCATGCACCTGAGACACAGCAACCACAGGGCTCTTTTTCTTCTACCCTCACACATTGTGCAGATGATCCAGAGAGCCAGGACAGTCTGGAAGAGGCTTGCATGGCAGCCTAGAGCAATTTATTTTCCTGTCGGCCTCAGGCTCGGCCCTGATTGAACATTCTTTGTGAGGAATGTTTGGAATCCTGAAAGCTAATCCTCTCTCAGTCTCCCTCACCTCAATAAATGACAAAGTATATTAGATCTGATTTTAGTATAATTACATTAAAACAGTGCAGAGTCTAATGTTCACTGATACCTGGAGAAATGGTCAGTACTCTAATGGGTTTTTAGTGGCTTTTCCCCTCATCAAGGACAAAGAAACAATGTAATCAACAAGAAGGTAACTGGTGACTTTCTCGAGGATACTTTAGGCTGATTCTTGATCAAACCTGTATTACAGAGAAAACACTGATTAATTTAGTAAAAACTGGCCCTGTATAGATACAAAACTATATTTTTGCATGTTCCACTGTTGCATTTACCTTAAGAACAGTGAAAATAAACAGGTCTTTATATAACTAGACTGAGAGCTAACAATGACAATACTAACATACTGATCGTTACTAGGACTAATGTTTACCAAGTTCATTAGCTTATGTTAGTAATCTAACAAAACTGTTATGTGATTACATTACTGTAGTCACATTACATTTTCTGGTAATACAGTAATGTAACATATTACTCTACTAAAGTCAGTCAAAGTTTACAAAGGTTATTCAACTATCCGCATGATGGTGGGCAGAAAGACAAAAAATATCAAACACCTTTTTCTTCCTGCACTCAGCTGATTTCAGTTAAAATGGTGGTCTACAACTTTTTAAAGAGTGGAGATATGGACATTACTTTTATTTTTATTGAACGAAAGGACAAGAGCACGATGGTAACGTGCAAACGGCGTTCAGGACAGAAATAGCTGCATTATATTGCTAACACAACATCGGCTCTTTGCAAACATCTGCACAGAAAGCATGCTAATGCAAAGCTAGTAAAGAACCCAGAGTGGTGTTAAAGCTGAGTGTATGCAGACCCCAGCCCAGCAGCCAGAGTCTGATCTTGAGCAGGAACAAAGACAGTGATGAGCAGTTAGGTTTGCAGCATTAAAGCCTCCATTTCTGTACATGTTTCTACCGTAGAATCGCTGTGGCGATTGTTTTTATGTCTCTTTGGGCTGGTTTTCAACTTTGCTTTGCGTTGTCAGCTTTGTGTTCAACATTAAACACTAAAAGAAAGATCTATGTATGTCCTCATTAGCATACGGATTTGTGTCAGCATGTGGGACTGTAGCCCAAGGTTTATATTGTTAACTGGTTATTATGTGACATTGCATTTTAGTCCATGTTACGGAGTAACATGAAAGTAATATAATGACTAGTGTAAAGAATTACCTTGTCTGGGTGGAAATGAAGCAACGTAATGCTTTTTTTTTTTTTAAAGTAACAAGTAAGGTGTAATACATTACTTTTTTTTGAGTAACAATCCCAACATTGCTGATCTATTAGAAACAATGCCAGCTCTAACCATCTTTGGCTTCTTTGCCTGCTCCAACAACAACAGGGCTTTTTATCTTCGGCCTGGTGTTTTCCCAGTTACTCCACCGGTTCCAGCAACAACCACTTCAGCTACCTGAAAAAAGCTACTGATAGCTATTAAGGAAAACAAAAGGGCTGTTGCTTTTCTGTTTTGGTTAAACAATTTTGCATTTGCTTCCCCAAAAGAGTTTATATATACCTGGTGGCAGACAGAACCGCAAAGTAGAACCCAAGGGTGTAATTATTGCAAAGCCACTGAACTGTGCAATCAACAGTTATTTCACTGTGATAATTTTGAAGTAAAAAACGTAGACTTTCTGCCTATTTAGGTCTGCACCAAAGCAGTGGCACAAGAAACTTTCCATCCCTAAACCTGAATTCCACTAGTATGGATAAAACCATCTTTTGAGACTCAAGAGGACACCAGTGTCTACAAACAAGTTCAGAAGAAGAATAGTCATTCCTTTTCATAAGAGTGTATGTGCAACATTAAATAGAATTATGATTTACTAATGATGCCATTTAGAATAAGAAAAAAAAAACTATTTGATCAACAAACCAATAATACCTTAAAATGTTCCTGATCCAAACTATCTGTGCTTTTCAAGACAATGTTTACAGTATGTCCCAAACCATTATATCTCCAGGAAGGGACTGAATGTTAAAGGATCAAATAGGACAAAATGACAGGTTAAAGATGATGTTGCATTTAGTCAGTTGCAATTCATACATTTTCTTAAGTTGGACTATTTTAATAACATCTGAATTTACAGCACAAGAACATTTGACTATAATGCATGATAGACTTCTTGCAATCAGTGCATCAGATTAAAAGCAAATATGTCAATTGCTTTTCTTTATCTGTTACATTTTATGATTGACATCTCTCCAAAGCTGCTGATTTGTGCTCCTCCAAAAAACTTGTCGACTCCTTTTATGAACGTAGACAGGTTGTTTTTTTCTTATTTTCTGTCAGTTGCACATTGCAAAACAATGACAACAAACTCTTTTGCACACATGAATCATAAGCAAGCCTTCTTTTATAAAACTCTGTTTTACAATGTGATCAGAGATAAAAGAGATAGAAGAGATAAAACATTTGGCACTAAGGCAGAAACCCTGTGCATGCTCAGCAAACTAAAACACAGCAAGCAGAAGCATTACTGATAATGGCAGCGCTCTCAACAATATCTTCACTCAGGTGTGGCTGTGCGTTTTCATAAGTGTCAAAACCAAGAAGCTGATACTTTGAGATTTAGAATTGAGTACTCTGCTATTTTGTATCATAGTTATAAATAATATCTTATCAATATCTGGCATGTTATAGCACACAAAAGCAACACCAGTTACAATTAGGTCCATGATTTGTTGGACAAAGACAAAGTTTTTCTGGTTTTACTTCGGTATACAACCACAGTGGATTTCAAATCAAACAATCAAGATGTGATTGAAATGCAGACTTCCAGTTTTAAATCAAGGAGTTTTACAAAAAAATTCATTAACTGTTCATTAATGAAACAGTTACAGCCACTTTTATACAGTCCCCCATTTTCAGAGGCTCAAAATTGATTTGACAATTGACTGACTGAAGTTTATTCAAAGTGCTGAATTTGCTTTTCACTATAATTTTAAACATGAGGCCCAAAGAAATGTCAGTGCAAGTGACACAACATCTAACAAAGTCAAGAACACTCTCAAGGAGGTAGACGTATCATTGTCAACATCTACAATCAAGAGATGCTTTCATGAATGGAAATACAGAGGCTTTACAACAAGGTGCAAACCACAGGTTACACTCAGGAACAAGAAGACCAGATTACACATTGCCAGGAAACACCTTTAGGGGTCTCCTGTGGAGTTCTGGAAAAAATCTTTGGACAGATGAATCCAAGATTAACTTGTACCAGAATGATGGGAATAGAAAAGTATTGAGAAGGAGAGAAACAGTTAATAATCCAAAGCATACCACATCATCTGTCAATCATGGCTGAAGCAATTTTATGGCATGGTATGGATGCCAGTGGAACCGGGTCACTAGTGTTTATTGATGATGTGACTGCTGATAGAAGCAGCAGGATGAATTCTGAAGTGTACAGGGCTATACTCTCTGTTTAAATACAACCAGAAACTGCAAATGCTGCTGATCAGGCAGTGCTTCACAGTACAAACAGAGCCTCTGAAAATGGGGGACTATGTACACACAAAGTCTGTAATTCCTAAACCATTAATGTAAACTTTTTGTAAAATCCCTTGAAGTAAATCTGAAAGTCTGCACTTCAGTCACATCTTGATTGTTTGATTTAACATCTACTGTGGTGGTGGACAAAAATTGTGTCTTTGTCCAAGAAATTACTGCCCTAATTGCATGTGCTCTTTAGCCAATGTAAGGTACATAATCCAGCCTACATTATTAAAAACCTTTCAAATGGGACTTAACAACATATTTGGTCTTAAAATGTGGACTTTGGGTGATGAGGTACAACAAATGAGTCTCTATAATGTGCTCCTTACCTTTGACAAGAAGCAAAAAGAGCAATAAATCTTATCTTTATGTTTAAGGGGTTCATCAGTCTTGCACAAGAAAGTATACCTTAAACTCCCTTCAGTATACATCATTAGTAAAATGAGCCACACTGTATCATTTTTAACTGCTGCCTGAGTCATAGCAGCCCTTCCCCCCTTAGATCCCCAGCAAAGAAGCAGCAGTGGGTCAGCAGAAGCAATAGCAAACCCAGGGGCAAGCATCATTATAACATGGCTGTGGTAATTAGAAGGACCACTCAACCATTTGCTAAACTGAAGTAATGTGCCTTATCTGCTCTAAAAGGAAGCGAGGAGAAGGTTCACACAGGCTCATTTCCAAAAAAACGCCAAGCTTGTCGTGAAGGTGTAGCTGGTTACAACTAACAGTAATTAATTATTCATTAAATGTAAACACTTTAGTAAGCAGCAGTGCCAATCAGTTACATTTGCTTCTGGCTGAAGTGAATCAAGTTTTCTGAGCAGTGATCTACACCATGTTGACATAGTTTTATGAGGTATATGGTACCAATGTGCCAATTTTTGTAAAAGTCCAGGGAAGAATTGTGTTTCAACAGTGTGACAGGTCTGAGTTTATAATAGCTCTGTCTATAGATAGACTGTGCTGTGTGTGGCTTTAATGGGATTTTATTACAATCTGAGTATGCTACAGAGGTGGTTATACTGCAAACCTTTGTGGGGCCAACTGAAAGGCCTCTTTCATAAGACTTAATTGGGAAACATTTAGACTCAGTTAACTTCCCATATAAATTAATAAAACCTGACCCTGTCTGCATCCTGTGTCAGCCTTCAGCCAATCACATGGCTGCGCAAATCAAACTATATGAGCTACACTAAATCTAATACTGATAGTATGTGACAACAGAGTGCAGCAAATTAAAAGAGATCAAGAAAAAATATCTCCCATACTTAAAAAGATAGGCACGTGAACTGGAAACGTTATTTGGAAAGGACACCCTAAGAAAAGTCTGATGCAATTTAAGCTAGAGGGCAAAGTTTCGAAAGACTCCCTTCTTCGAAACAAGCAGCTTTGCCATGTTTTTCTTACCAAGAAGGGCTTGAAACAGCTGGCTGCCCAAGATGGAAGATACTTTGCCCACGCTGGTCTTCAAGGCCTGTTCCTCCGGACTGGTCAGGTTGGCCTGGTACTGCTTGAGCAGCCTCACTGCCCTTGCTGTGTCTGCCTCACAAAATAAATACATGTCTCAGAACAGCAGCAGCAGCAAAGCTATACACAGACAGGGAAAATAAAATGGCATTGTTATGAAGGAGCATCCCATTTGAGAAGCTGGAAAAATAAATTCCTGGAGTTGCCATTTTTCAAAAAGTAAGCAATTAATCAATTCACACAGCAATTCCTGACTACTCTGCCAATCCACTAATCTCTTATTTATTTTAGCGCTAAAATCTACGGAAAACAACTATAATTAAACTATTATTAAATGTAGCGCCACATCTAAATAGATGCAGATATCAGTACTACTGTTTTTTTTTTTTTTGGTTGTGTCTTTTTTGCACACAGACACACTATTATAAGAATTTAAACAATAAACCACCAAATATGGAAGATTTCTGTGTTTTCTAACTAAATGCACCGCTGCTGCTGCCTGTTATATTCTCCTGCAGAGCACATTACAAGCATTTTTCTTTTTCCAACAGGACTGTGCAGCTGGTTGTTGAACCCGGTGGGTGGTGAGGAGCACAGAAGCAGAGAGTTGATGCACATCACGAAGGTAAATCTACTACTTCACAGTTTCCTACCTTATCCTGAACATTATGATCGAGAAAAAAAAAAAAAAATCTCATAAACAATAATCAAAAAAATGCAGCCCGGAAGCTGGCAATTTCCAGTTACACTTAACTTTCTCATTCCCTGAGGACTAAAACAGTCGGGTTTCTCGAGGGGATTACAGCTGAGGTTAGTGGGGCGGTGAAAAGCCGTGCAATAACTTTGATGGCGTAATGAGCTGGCATTAACCTAAAAACTTTAACTTTAACCGAGTAAAAATGTGACACGTGGGAAATAAAGACATAATGTTACATTAACGGTACTCACCATATTTATGCACCATGGTGTGGCCGACTTGAAAAGTCATATAAGTTATAATTTTGGGGTGTTTTGAGGGTTCAAGAAGAAAAAAAATAATAACTGCAATAGTCTCGGATAATTTTACAACCAGGACTGTCGCTCCTTCCTCACAACAGATTTTTTTTTTTTTTTTTCTTTAAATCCAGTCGCTGACACTCCCAGTCTGTCTGAAGTGTCGCTGCAGCGGTCCGCAGTGTGGTCCACACCCACAGACTGAGGTTAAGATGTGAAAAAGCAAAGACTGTTTACTTCATGTCAACTTTTCCAGAAGTTTTCTTTTTGGGGTAGAACGGCTCCAGAGCGTGACATGTTCACGTTCCTCCTCCCCTCTCTCACACATGCCTCGCCTCCGTGGAAAAGGCCCACCGGCCCAGCCATACCGGACCCATTGCACTGCCACTATTAACGCTTTAAACACTGACACCTGCAGATAGCGTCAGTACATGACATCACCGGTAATAATCAGTGTGTTACTAAAGCCATATTTGCTCCTCGTTGCATATTTATCTGATAAGTCGCCTGTTTCCCGATTTCTTTGCAGTTAGGGACATCTTGTGGTGGGATATGGTGGTGCTGGGAGTCCATAATTAAAGGAAAAGTACGCTACACAAGGACATGATTAGAAATGAGTGTATCACAGGGACAGCTTGGATTAAGCGCTTTGGAGACAAAGTTTTGTCTCCAGTGTGAGATGGTTTGGACATGTGCAGAGAAGAGATATTTAGGATGCGGAATATGGAGCTGCCAGGCAGGAGGAAAAGTCAAAGACCTCAGAGAGGGTTCATGGATGTACTGAAGGACATGCAGAGGTTGGTGTGACGGAGGAGGATGCTAGGGATAGGGTGGAGGAAGATGGTCAGCTGTGGCGACCCCTAAAGCCGAAAGAAGAAGTAGACACTAAACAATTACAACTACAATTTACAAATCAGACTTTGTTGCTCTTATCTGCTTTCTGCTGAGAAAGTGTGGAAGAAAGTATAGGTACATAATATTTCTGAGGTTATGTAAGTGGACTGGTACTTATACAGCACATGTCTACTCAAGTTGAGCACTCAAAGCACATCCTACTAGTCTCATTCATCCAATCACACACACACTCATTCATACAGTGCTTTTTTGTATGCACAAGCCCATTTTCTGGATGCATCGGCGGCAACTCCAGGTTCAGTATCTTGACCAACAATTCATCGACATGTGGACGGGAGGAGGTGGGGGATTGAGCCAGCGACCTAACTGGTAGATGACCTGCTCTTCTGCTGGAGCCACAGTACAGAATGATCAAGCAGAAAACACTATTCAGTATATAAACAAATGGTTGTATGTCTCAGTTGCAGTTTTTATCCGTCTGTTCAGATTCAACCTTTCAACTGTATAAATTATAACCTATTTATCAAATACAGTCATGGTAGAAGGAGTATACTCCCTGTTAATTCTAAGGTTTTACATATCAGGACATAATAAAAATGATCCAGTTCTTACCAGGTTTTAAATTAGGCACATGCAACCCAAGACATATGACACTGTGTCATTATTTACTTAACAAAAACTGAGCCAAAATGCATAAGCAGTGTGTTCAAAGTACACCCTGTGGTTCAGTAGCTTGTTGAGCCACCATTAACAGCAGTAATTTGAAGTAATTCCAAACAAGCCATCCTTGATTAGTATTTTCTAATTGTACTGTCGTGAACTTTATATTTAACATGCTAGCTGAAGCCAGTAGCTGTTGGGTTTTTTCCAGTTTCTCTGAGCATTAAACAGTCTGAACTTGAGGTGAATTTGCTTGGACGTCCACTCCATGGAAGACTGGCAACTGTCTTGAATGTTTTTAACTTAAAATGATGGACTTCAGATTGTTTGAGAATGACTTTATAACCTTTCCCAGACTGAGTCAGACTGCAAATGCCATGTCCTGGACAGAAAGCAACACATCATGCCACGATCTAAAGAAACTCAAGAACAGATGACAAAGTCATTGACATCTGTTGGTCTGGAAAGGGTTACAAAGCTATTTCTAAGGCTTTGGGACTCCAGTGAACCACAGTGAGTGCCATTATCCACAAATGGAGAAAACTTGGAATAGTGGTGAACCTTCCCAGGAGTGGCCAGCCTACCAAAATTACTCTAAGAGCGCATCGACGACTCATCCAGGAGGTCACAAAAGAACCCAGAACATCATCAAAAGAACTGCATGTCATGTAATGCTGTGTGCTTGCAGCGTGAGGACCCAAATGCAGGACTCGGAGATGAGACTAAGAATAAGAATAACTTTATTGATCCCAGAGGGAAATTCATTTGTCTGACATAGCTCATCTGCTATTTATATGAGAATTGTAAAGCCTGATGGCTGTGGGTACGAATTATTTTTTGTATCTCTCCATTTTACAACGGAGAGAGAGGAGTCTTCCAGTACTGATGGTTTTTTGTTCCATAAAGATGTTATAAAGTGGGTGATCAGAGTTGTTCAGGATGGTTTCTAACGTCTTTAGTGTGCATTCTTTCCACCACCTCCCCCAGCGTGTCCAGTCTGGCTCCAATTACAGAGCCAGCTTTCCTCACTAGTTTGTCCAGTCTCCTTGCATCCTTGTTTCTGAACTTAAGTTAACTTAAATACTAAACTTAACTGAACTTAACTAAACTTAAATTGCAGCTTTATTGCTGAAGCTCAGGAACCAAGGAAATAAACAACTAGGCACGAACAGAGCTGAGAACTAGCAATACCTGGAAAGATGACGTGACAAGGAACAAAGGAAAACTAAGGGCTTAAATACACCTGAAACATGTAAATGTGACAAATATGCAAAATAAATAAGAAATCAGGAAGGGGGCCCAAATTGTACCTAATTGACTTTGGTGGTTCCATGTAATAATTTCTTTAGACCTTCATAGATTTTTAGATGTGCGGCCTGGTTTGAGGTACCTCCCTAATGGAAATAGTCCATTCGTAAATCCATGTGAATGTCTTTGCTAATGCTCCAGCCACAGATGTCACAACTATCTATGTCCAACCTCTATAGTTTTTCTAATGTGCTAGATTTATTAAATATCAATCACATTTTTTCATTATTTCTTTTGTCCATATGTCACCTTTTTACTCAAAATTAAAGTTTTTACCCTCAGTAGAGTACAGCCTTCAGTAGAGGCTTAAGTACAGCAACACAGGATACTGTAAAAAATTGTTTTATTGATGTTGGCTCAGATTACAGATATGTCTTTCCTGCAGTGGTAATTTTTTTAACTCTGGAAAAAAAAAACAAGGTAGTAAGTGCAAAAAGAAAGCAATTCAGATCTACACAGCATGTCATACAGTCGCATAGTCACATACAGAGTTATAAACACCATATTGTAAGTAGTAGCAAAAAACCAACCAAAAATAAAAAGAACAATGAAAGATAAACCCATGTAACCAGCTATACCCCAGTCTCTCTCCCTCACACCCACACACACCTGATACTGTATATAGTGACATCGTACCGATATGTAAAATAAACACTGACACAGGTGACTTTGTAAAACAGTGCATAGCAGTTCACATTAACTTGCTGTCCTCCAGATTTAGGTCCAAATCCCACTGTTAGTGCAGAAAGGGATGTAGTTGGTGAGTTTTAAGACTGGAACACCTGCTGCTGAAGGCTGTCAGGTTAGCCTGGTTAGGAAGACTTCCCGCTCATTCTGAATGCTCAGTGTCTCTGTCACAACAAAACAAAGGGAAAAATTATTCTTTGACCTATTAACTGTTATGAAATAAAACTTTCAAGTTGGCAGGCTGTGAAAATAAAAAAAAAAATCTTTAGCTAGTATTTGATATGCCTTCTATTTGCTTTGATGGTTTTATAATGTTTTCCTTTGAGTTTCACTTTCAACAAAACCATGCCAATGACTTTTTTTAAAAGATTTTTTATTTTTTTAATTCTGCTGTTACAGATGTTTACTATGTGGTTAGTAAAGATATCAAAGAGAAGGGTCAAATGGTCAAAAGAAGATCATTTTTTGCAACCTGGCATTCTAAAATGTGTCTTATTGATGGCCAAACTAATCAATAAAAGCATTATTAGTGTAAATTCTGTTGAAAGGGTTGTTTTATTTACATTACAGTCATTAACACCCATTTGATAATCATATACATCTTGGCAACTAGACATTTTAGGTTGTTGCCAGTGTATTATAGATGAAATCATTGTTTGACTTATAGGTTTGTCAATAAAAAGAAAGATAATCTGAAGAGGTTTTCATAAAATCAATAATCGTAATTGTATTTTCAGACTGAAATTTAGAATATTCAGTAAAAAAAAAAAAACTAACAAAATATTGATAAAAATGTACAGTACCTTGACTGCGGCAAAGGCAGCATTTTGTCCTGAAGGAAACAGATGTTGGTTTGTCAGTTTGTTACCTTTCATCCTCATTTTCATACAAGAGTCACAAATTTGTAGACCAAACCTCTGCTCAGCTTACCAGTGAAAGAGTGCCATCATCATAAGAGCAGATGAAATATCCACTAAAATCCATATTATCATGTATGTAGAGGGTGCCTGAAATACAAACAGGGTCAAAGTTTGTCACAAATCCTGGAGAACACTGGTACAAAGATGTGAGCTCCACATCCAAAATCTTGAACTGATGATATTTATTGCTTCATAATGAAATGAACAGCAAGGGAAATTAATGCACAGCTACCGCATTGCTCACCATGACCCAGTCAGGATGATCCATTTCTTTTAGAAGGTGGCAGGCGTTTGTGGTGACAGAGCTGGCCCCTGCACACCACAACAGAGAGAACAGCCAGCGCTCATTAACCACCCACAGGTTCACTGTGACGTTTTGTTTGCGAAGGTCCCTGTCAAATATAATCATTTGAAACAGAACAAGAAGAAATTTGGTAGATTACAGTGTAGTTAAAAGAGACAAGGATAAATGCGTAAAACTGTGAGACAGGCATTGATGGAAAGTTGGATCTTAAATATTGTTATATGCTTGAGCTTATAGGTAAATGTATGGATGAGTGAGAAAGGAAGGACTATGGTAAGGTTCTGGGCCACTTCTGCTTTTGATGCACATTAGCATTGAGTTTTAAGGTCTCTGGATACGACTGGAGAACGCTGTGAAACATGTCCAACATCTCTCATAGGTGTTTAGTTGTGGCTATATCATATGATTTCCATTTGGAACACTGGCATCCTGGAAGAATCCACTTCCACCAGGAATGCTTCATCAGAGAATAAAAGAGATCACACAGAACAACTTTGTACTGATTTGCAGTGACCCTTCCTTGTAAAAGGCACCAAGAGGACCCAAACCACAATATAACAAGGGCCTTTCTTTTGATGTATACTAAATACCCACATGTCAAGAATGTGATGAAGGATGAGTCATTCGACCATATCTCTTTTATTCCTAATGTCTGTTGACCAATGCCAATATTTGTTAAATGCTTCATTGAGCATTTATTTCTGTAATTAGAGGTTTAAGCTCTGCAAACCTGCTGTAATATCCCTCTCTTTGTAATTACTGACAGGCTGTTGTTGCAGAAACAGTCTGAGCATGTCCTGCATTGGCATTCTCAGTCACCTGGGATTCCTTATATGTCAAACTAATGCACAATCATTAGATCCCTTTGTCTTGCTTTCTTGAGACATAGTCATATTCAAATGAGACTGCTCAGCATTTTTATACGTGACACAGAGAATGATTGAATGTTAATATTTCATTAATGTGTTTTTCATTAATGTGTCACCTGTAAGTGAATGTATATGTGTGTACACTGTGCATTAAATATGCAGGAAATTCTCCTGTGAATCTTTTGTTGTATATGTATTTTGCCACATGAAATGACAAAAAAAATGTGGTTGTGTGCAAGGATAAGGATAAAGGGATATACACACCCACTCTGCACATTATAAACATCATGACCCCTGATCAGTCACACATATATGAGTAGTACTTACGTAATAATTTGTGCCACCCAGGTATAGTTTTATTCCATAAGACATGTAGCAAGGCCATGTCATAACTCAAGAAAAGAATCACTGCCCATGAGCTGAAAGTTTGTTTTGCACTCAATGCAGCGCTTCAGCAACTTCTCAAAACATGTTGCTGCACTGCATTTCATACTTTTGTAAGTTTTTTTTTTTTTGTGGTTACTTTGCTAACCCATTGAACAGAACACCTGGGTTGGAACAATATTTGAATCTTGTTCCCTGGAGGCCAATCCTACGCCTCTATTTTAAGTGTCAGAAGTGTGTCTCAGCATGCTACACACAGGCTTTAATTAACACACTACTGTGCATCCCCCCTGGCACCAACATGTACTGCAGATAATATGGGTATATTTTACACAACCTATTCATTTCTTACCTGATTTTGTCCATTTTCAATATGCTGTAGTTCACATTTAGGTGGGTCCCGCTATTTTTTTCCCTATCAGGTTCATTTTCATAAACCTGCATAAAGCCTGGAGCCTGCATCTTTACAATGTTTCTTCTTGTTGAAGGAAGCCAAAGAATCTATGAAAAGGGAAAAAAAAAAAGCTGTCAGAAATATGCTTGATCATGAAATACTAGAATATCACAATTCATACAAGTGAGTAGACTTACCAGTCTTGGGTCAATGCTAGAATTTAAGATGGTTTTTAGAGTGTCATTTGCGTCAATTTCTTGATAGTCATTTTTTAAGTCAAAAAGCACTGCGATATTGTGGTGTTTTGCTAACTTAAGTAGCTCAAGTAAGGAGGGTATAGTTTGATTCCTGGCTGTTTCTTTTTCCTCTTCTGAGAGCAGGGACACTGTGCCATAAGGATCTGTCTGGAAAGTCAGATAATTCCACATGTTTGTGTAGTATGACGCATGATAATACGTAAAGCGCTACAGGCAAATATGTGCTCAAGCATAAATCAAAGCAAAATTATTACCTTTAGGAACCATTCTCCTGCGTTTAGAGTCTGTAATTGTGCCAAGGTCAGGTCAGTGCTGTTGTTATAGTTGTATTTAACATTTGTTGTTCTCAGCAAGAAGCCACACCCATGGTCATGCATCAAGAAGGGTTTTCTATCTTTACTAAATTTAAGCAAGAGTTAAACAAATTTTAGTATCTGTGAAGACAAAATAATCCTAGTTTTTCATATTTATCAATGAAGAAAATAAATGTTTCCCAAAGAACCAAAAAACATGCTCATAAAAATTGTGCATATTTTGGATAATTGCTACATTTGAGCTGATTAGTGGAATAAGATGCCCCACTTGCAGGATTGTGATCCATGTTAATACATTTCTGTCACATTTGTGCACATGGAAAATTGGGATCCACACAAAAAAAAAACCTAAATTTTATACAAACACATTCCTTTTTGAAGATAAGGAACATAAATCATTTTCATTGTACCTGAGCTGCACGTCCGTTTCAAAGGCTATCACGCCACACTCGAGGCTTCTGGTGAACGACATCATGGTGTTCTCTGGGGCCAGCTGAACACAAGGAGGACAGATGGGTGAGATACACCGATGTGCTTAAGTGCCCTTCCTACCCTAAAGCAGTGTGAGCACACACAACCCCCGTATGCAGTGTTAAATGGAGCTTATTGGTGACCCAGCAGCAAAGTAAACTAACAAGGGCACAGCAGCACAGCATATGGGGCCTTCACATGACTGGACATTTGCTCACACCTGAGCCAGGGAGAGTCTACCTTCTATATTTGGTAATATATGAAAATGCATTTAGCATATTATATCCGTAAACAGTTATTTTAAACAAGTTTTAGCGCTTCTGTAGACATGTACTCTTTTTTTTTTTTAACCATGAATTAGATGAAAAGTAAAAACCGAGTTATAAAAATGATAAATTATAGTTTCACAGGTGGTTTTGAAGTTCACCATTTCCTGACTGAGAGCAGTGACTTCCTGTCAGAGAGGTATCAGTATGATAGTTCTCAGTAAATAAATCTCAATTTATTGAACTGTGCCTTTAAATGTTCTTTAAACTTGAATATGACTAATATCTCTCAACAATATCAGCTCTGTCCACAGGTGTAATGAAAACACTCTGTAAGATACATCATATTTATTTGTAGGGTGGTGCCAAGTAAAACAGGATGCTCACCATCGGTGCACCTCTGTGGCCAATAAGTTTTGGTTTCTCGGGTAGTTCCTTCAGGTCTATTAGACAAGGAGACTGGATGAGCAGGGGACACAGGAAGATGGCTGCTGAGACCACTAAAAACGCCACTGCAATCACCACCTTAGATCCTGGAATAAACAAAAGTTAATAAATAATCTTTAGACATTTAAAATGGAAGCCTTGTGAAGAAGTCCTTTTTTAATCCCATTTTCCACTGCAGGAACTGACACTGACTTGCTTAGTTTTGTAAAACAAGAAGTTAAAAATAATTAGATATGGATGTTAATAAATAATATTATGCGTGTTTATGTTTCTTGTTTATTGTACTATTATTTTATCTTTCTACCTGTAATGCTATTCCACTTTCTAGTCTGGGATTAAGGTTATCTTTGTCTCATCAGTTTCCTGGTGAATGTCAGATGAACCTCAGTTTCAAAGTTGAGCAGTGCAAAGTTTTTACAGCGTTTTACTCCTGTAATTATGTTTGATACAACAGTGTGTATATAGACAGTGTATTTGAGTCATGTCTGTGTGAACTCTGAAACTAGGTCTGACACATACGTGTTTTAGCCAGGTGAAAGCGCTGAAAGACAAATGGGCTTAGCAGAGTAAGCGCTCCAACAGCACCAAACTGCAGGAAGGGAGCTGTGGCCTGCCAAGAGGTTGATACAGACATCAAAAACACAATGTTCTCACACCACTTAGATTCAAGTAAGAAAAAAAAAAACCAATTACATTCTCATTGTCTGTACTCTATCTCTACCTGGAGTGAAGTAGGAATCGTTTGCCATTCTTCTTTCCACTTGATACTAATACCTGAGACCATAGATGTGACGAATATTATGCAAAAAAAGAAGATGATCTGTGCAGAGAAAAGCAAATATGAGATTCCATAATTTCACCAAACTGTATAGACTAGCCAGTTGAATGTTTACATTACCTTGTGGAGCCAGTGTAAGTGGAGTTGTTCCCCTAAAGCAACTTGGATTAGTGCAAAGAGCTGTAATCATCAGAGAACATTTTAAAAATGGTGGCTTCTCATTCTATGGTTTAATAATGATAGCTGTTTTGAATGTGTTGCAATATTTGGTAAATTGTGTTAAATTAGCAAAACTGTATTCTCACCAGCAGCAGGATGCAGTAGCTGACCAGCACTGCAGAAATGATAACCACTACCATGAAGAAGTTAACCCACACCTTCAGTGTCTTGAAAAATTCCCTGATAACAGTTAAGCACATAGTTAGCAGAATGAAGGACACCAATAAAGATAAAGAAAAGAAACTACTGAGGTTATTGTACTCAGCCCTAAAAATCTTAGAAACATGGTGTCTAACCAGATACTCACTCTGGACGGCATTACCGTGGCCTCAAGTAACACTGTGAGGAATCTTGGAGTCATTTTTGACCAGGATATGTCCTTCAATGTGCATATTAAACAAATATGTGGGACTGCTTTCTTGCATTTGCGCAATATCTCTAAAATTAGAAACATCCTGTCTCAGAGTGATGCTGAAAAACTAGTTCATGCATTTATTACTTCTATGCTGGACTACTGTAATTCATTATTATCAGGCTGTCCTAAAAACTCCCTGAAAAGCCTTCAGTTGGTCCAAAATGCTGCAGCGAGAGTACTGACAGGGACTAGAAAGAGAGAGCATATTTCTCCCATATTAGCTTCTCTTCATTGGCTCCCTGTTAAATCCAGAATTGAATTTAAAATCCTTCTCCTTACATACAAGGTCTTGAATAATCAGGCCCCATCTTATCTTAAAGACCTTATAGTACCATATCACCCCAATAGAGCAC
>VUQS01024909.1:15269-34703 GCA_015108495.1 Heterochromis multidens | reverse complement strand
CACCAACATCACAACCATGCCTGAGAGGTCAAGTTCAGTGACTTGGATTAGTGGACGGGAAACCTAGCAGACAGCTGCATGTGTTGGAAGACCTGTCAAACATGACTAACTTTAAGCCTTAAAGCCTGGTTTATGGAGAAGCGCGAAAAAACATTAAGGATCAAAAATCCAGCATGAAAAGCACAGACGGTGGCTGCAGTGGACACTTTTCATTGTTTCTAGTTCTCGGTTTCACTTCAGCTCTTTGTGTGTTAGAACTTGGCTCTCCATGGGTGGCTGACAGACTCCAGAACCATGTTAAGCCCATTATAATGAAGGCTGCTGGACTCACCGCAGTCTCCTCCTGAACGATGAGTATCACCACTCAGGAAAAACCTCTGCAATTAGCACTGGTACAGGAATAGAAGTAGTCAAAATGCAACAAAATCTTTTTTTTTTTTTCAGTTCACTCCAGCACGTTTCATCTTTTTCAAACTGTTTCAACATCTCCATCTGTATAATCTGTGAATCTCTGAACTGCTGTACCGATATATCATTTAAATGGCAGTAAAAACCAGCACAATCTTACACCAATCTTATCCTCATGAGCGTACAAAACTTGAGAGGTGCATGACCGGCAAGTGGCGGCTTGTGCCAGCGGATGTGACATGTGGCACTGTTCATGAGGGCGAGAATGGCACATATAATGGGCCCAATGCACTGCTAAAGAAGGTGTAACAGTATCCGAACAGGTGAGATATAAAAAAAAAGTGTTTTTGCAGCAGGCTGTAAACATGTTTACGCTTTTACATTTTTATTGCTTCAGTTTATCAGATTTTTGTTAGTGTTTAAAGCTGATATTGCATGCCCTTATATTTTACTTCCTTTTGTCCTCCTCCTGCAGCTTTTCTTCTGTTATTCCTTCCTTCTTTCACCCATCATGTCTTCTGTCCTTAATTGTGTCCTTTTACTTGTATTTCTCAGCCTTTTTCTCATCTTTCCTTTATTCTTCTATCTTCTCTCCATATTTCTGCCTTCTTTTTCTTCTTTCTCTGAGTCTCCATTATCCCTCGCTTTCTCCTTTACCTCCACCTCAGAAAATATTCCTCCTTCATCCACTTGCCTTTTCAGTCTCTCATTTTCTTCTTTTTCCTTTTCTCCCACATCTTCCTCAATTCCTCTCCCATCTATCTTTTTCTTATCTTCTCCTTCATTCCTTCCCTCCTCTTTCCCATTTCGCCCTTTTGCCCATTTCCCTTCATTTGTGCTTCATCTTTTTCTGCTTTTATCCCCTTACCTGTTTTCTCCTCCTGTCATCCCATAATTTTCTCTCCTCTTCCTCTTCTCTCTCCTCCTTGCAGCTCTTTTCCCCTCCCCCCCTTTTCTTTCTCCTATCTTTTCCAATCGTATGTCCTCCCTCCTTTCCTCTTCTCCCCCCTCTTCCCCCCAGTTTTCCGTGCTTTTCCAATCTTTTCCTCATCTTCGCTCCGTCCCTCCCTTCCTCTCCTGCACCATTCATTCCTATCTCGTCTCCCTCCATCGTTTTTCCCAGTAGTCCCCTGCGGTGTTGCAATCACCTCTGCTGCTGTTGATTAAGCTGAGAGAGATTGGCTGTCCACGACCCAATAACCCCTGAGGGCAGCCGGCTGAGCGGCTGCCCCCCTCCCCCCTCCCCCCTCCTCTCCTCTACATCTGAGCCAGCAACTATCTTTCATTTCATTTTCTTCTCTCCTTTCTCCTCATCTTTCTTCATCCCATGTTTTCTTTTTCTATCTCCTCTTCCTCTGTGTCCTTGTTCCATTTAATCTCTACTACTTCTTTTAATTTACTCCTCATTTAGCTACTATTTTTTCATTTCTTCTTCCTCCCTCATCCATTGTCCAACTAATCTGTCCTTTCCTTTCCAACCTCTATTTTTATTTATTTTAGTTACCATCTCTCCTCCTCTCTTGTGCTGCATCCCTCGCTCCCTTTTTCTTTGATTTCTTCTTTTTTATTTTTCTTAGTGTTAATCTTTCCTCAGTTTGGTCAGACTTCTCAGTTAACAAGCATAAGGAGGCTTTGGCAAAGATTTATTGAGACTGGGATGTTGTTTGGATTGTCATATCTGTTCTGAAATTATTAAATCTTGCTCCTGACAAAAAAACAAAAACAAAAAAACACCTACATCAGAATAAAAAAATGACTAACACTGAAACTAATACAAGCTAAACTGAAATGAGCAAATCCTCTGTGGAAACTGAACCCATTTGAAAAAGTTATTCCTAAATTGATCTTTATATATTTTTCCTTAGATGTGGTGTACTTTTCATTACTTACACTGTAAATATGTCAGCTGTGTGGATTGAGGATAGTACATAGAGCAAGCTTTTTAATGCTGAAGTCCAAAATCCAAAGAACCCAGAACTCATTAGGCAAGGTAATACAGCAAGCAAAGGAACTACAAGGCCAGGAGACACAACTACATGAGCAACTCAACGAGGAGCAAAGGGAGACCGAGACAAATATACAAGAGGTAATGAGGGAAAGGGAAACAGGTAGGGAACTAAACACAGCTGAAACTAATCAAGGATGACGAGACAAAGGACGTAAAACTAAATACAAATGACAAGAGACAAAAGACTACCAAAGTAAAACAGGAAGTAAGACAACTAAACAGGGGAAAGGGATTAACTTGACACAGGGGAACACTGAAAGATGAAGGACAACACATTAATGAGACTGGAACAGAATGAGACACAAAAGGGAACTAATCACCCAGAAGGTCACAGTAACTGAAGAGAAGACTCAAATAACAAGACAAAAGAATAAACCATAAAGAATCTGTATAAAACATTAGATAAACAAGATTTGTAAACACAAGTGAATAAAAAACAACTCTATTAATAGCAAACTAAATACTGACCAATATTAAAAAAAGAAACAAGGAAACCAAACTCAAAAATAATTGGTTCTCAAAATAAAAATGCATAATGAACTCAAAACCGCAAACCCCTGGGTCCAAGACCCACGGACTATGACAAAATAAAAATACACTGAGACCAGCATTAAAATCTCCCACTAAGTATGGCTCATAGTTTGGGAACGTTACTTATTTCAAACACTCTTTTCCATCAATGTGGAGCTGCCTCTGCCTTTGTGGCTTTTGAAAACCAGCCCGCATTTCAACAGGTCAGAGAACTGAATATTATGAAGTAGAAGTTGATCATTTCCACGGCTAAATAATCATGCAGTGAATAACTTCCTCCCCCTTATAGCCACCTATGCTGGCAGGGGCATTTCCAAGATTTGTTTTAAATAGGGTGGTGCAAGGCAGGCCACATGAAATCTGAATATTTGATCAGAAATTGTAGAAAATGTTGCAGCTGAAGATGTTTTTAATTCCTTATATACTGCTGAGTAGATTTATATTTTAAAATCTGCAAAGTAATAACTAACCAAAGCTTTAAAATAAATGGTATGGAGTACAAAGTGCATCCAAAATATGTTGAAGCACAAACGGAAGTGAGAAACCTTAAATGAGGGACACGTCATGGCCTAGCACGCCTGGTTTTTCTTCCTTTTCCCTCTCTCTCTTCTATGGAAGCTTGTTTCCAGCACTGATTTTATTTTTTTTCCCCATCCGTAAGTTGAAATTTCGAGTCATTATCTTAAAATTTGGACTTAGTCAGAAGTTTGAGTCAAAATTTTGATACCTAACTTAAAATTTTGAGATAATAACCCAAAATTTCGACGGAGCTCTGCCTGCTAAAATGTTTTTTTGCTTTTTTTCAGTGGCAGAAACAAGTTTCTATACTCTTCTTTCTCTTTTCTTTCAGCTGAGGAGATGGACAGGCTTCTTATGCCTTGCCCAGCCTGTGGGTGGAGCCCTGCTTGGTTCGCGGGTTCAGCCATCGTACCTGCATTCCGTCAACTCATCACCTCGCTGTATTTAAGGACCAGCTTAAAGCTCAGATTGTTGTTGCCCTTGTGATGGTAATTATTCTCACTGAAGTTTGCTCTTGTTTGTCACTTACTGATGTTGCTTTTCCAGGCTGAATCCCCTCAGAGTATCTGTTCACCTCCAAACATCTCCTCTTGTGGGCAAAACTCAGCAGTGCTCTCAAGTAGGTCATCGCCTGCAAACTGGAGAAAGGAATTCATTACTCACCCGTAGCTCACCTGCCTGCCCACTCTCCGCTGCTCCTGCTCGCTGGATTTTCTTGGCCTGCCCCCCTTCAGCAAACTGTAAAAGGAAAACCAAGTAAGAACTCTAAACTGCACATAGAAGCATTATGGCAACCATCCCCTCCACTTGATACTAACCTGTCCTCCTCTCTGGCAGTCATCTGTAAATTCTTTGTCCTGTTCCTGAAAAGAAACATACCTGTTTTCTCTCACCTGCTCCCAAGCTCCAGCTCCTGAAAACAGTCTCTGGTCTCTGGGTACTGCTTCTGAGTCCTGAAATCTTTGATACTATGACACAAGTACATTAAAACTGTACTTCAGTAAAGTACTTGAGTAAATCTACTGTTATTTTATACCACTGGTCCTCTCCATGCTTTCAGTCAATGCAGTTGTCCATTGTAAAATTAACAGTAAGCCGATGGTGTTGGTGAGAGGGCTCCAGATATCAATCACATTTCTAGGGAGGCTGGTGCCATCTCCATGACAACCTCTGGACACACCCCTGCTTCTAACCATTTGGATTTAAAAAAAAAAAAAAAGGCATGTTTAGATCTGTAATTTTTAGAAGAGCCTTTAGAGGCACCTTCAGAATAACTGCAAGTATATAAATGACAGTTTTTTCTTTTCGGCTCTTGCCTGTTAACTGACAGTACCATCTGTGATCATACATGATGAGCACAAAGTGGTGCTTAGGCCACAGACACAAGGACGTCACACATTGCTTCTGGATTTAACGTTAGCATGTTGGCCACCGTCATGTTGAATTTTGGAGCCAGAAGTTACCATTTTTGGGTGAGAATAAAACAATACTAGAATTTCACTCAACAAAATTAAAGCACAGACTTCTTGTATTGGCTGTAGCTCACAGCAAGCCATATTATTTGTCAGATCTGTCCATTAAAATGCTCTAAAAGGCGTCAAGAGTACAAACACAGTGGAGTCATCCAGTTCAGTAAAGCGGTGGTAGAGAGGTGACGTCTAGCAGACACCTGTTAATCCAAGCCCTTAACTTGACAGTCCAGCTGGATGATTGAAAAAACTTTACCCCCCTAGAGTTGCTATAAAAGGGGGGAACTACCTATAGAGGCCAAACACGTTTTTTGTAGCAGGCTGTAAACAGTGTTGGTGCCAGAGTATATGAACTGGATGGGCAACCAACTTTGAATAGGGGGCATTTGACTCAAGTAACTTTGCTATTCCATAAAAAATATTATAGAAACAAAATTTAGAAAAAGAATGCATTCATACTGTCACTTATGTGCAGTTGTGCTCACACTCACATACACTATGTCCACAAAACGGATGTTATAAACTCAAATGTTCAGCAAGACCCGTTAAATTTACACTTAAGAGTAATAGAAGAGTCGAGTGAGGCCATGCTTCAAATAGATATATAGATGACATTACACCTACAGGAGCTGCTCGGCCATGGAAACCCATGTCATGAAGCTCCCGGTACACAGTTTTTGTGCTGATGTTAATGTTAGAGGACGTTTGGAGCTCTGCAACTATAAGTCCGCAAATCGTTGGTGATTTTTACACACTATGAGCCTCAGCACTCAGAGACCCCGCTCTGTAACTTTACGTGGTCTGACACTTGGTGGCTGAGTTGCTGTGGTTCCTAAACGCTTCCATTTAATACCAGTACTTCCCAAAGACTGACCTGTATAGACTCATCCGCTCCAAAGTCAGTGTCCTCCTCGGTGATGCTGATTACATGATTGCTGCAGAAGCACTAAACTACTGTTAACTGAATGATTAACTTGATCTTGAGCTGCAGTAGCTAACTGGTGGGTGTTTAACTTTTTCCATTACCAAACTAACTTAATTTAACATATAATTGTGGAAGGGCATCAGTACACTTCAGCTGAGGGGTCACAGTGACCTTTTTGGATGGGCCTGGACCCCCAAGACCCGTCCATAGTGCCGATGCTGGCTGTAAACATGTTTATTTCTGCATTACTCAGCTATGAGAAAACACGCAACACAAACATTCATCATGGATCACTAACATTTATCTCCATTCTTCAGTCTTTTCCTCCTCTCCCTATTCTTCTTTTTCATGCTCTCTATTTTCTTATTTCCTTCAATCTTCTGTCTTTGATTTATTCCAACTTCTTCTATCTCTGATGTTTTCTGTCATTTCAACATCCAAATTGTCCTTTCATCTCAAAATCTTTGCAGCGGTGGGGTAGAGGAGCTGTTGAGGACTAAAGGTGTAGATGTTTGTGTATGTGTGTGCTGTGGTGACTGCAGGCTGCTAGTAATTGAAAAGCCAGGACGCCAGCACCCAGAACCCCATGACCTCCTATTGAGGAGAACGACCATTGATTTCTACAGAGCAAGAGAGAGAAGGACGGAGCAAGGTATGAGGTAAAAGAGAAATTAGAGAAATAAAATTGGGAGAGGATAGAGGTAAAAGAATGAAAGTGAAGGGTGAGGAGGAGAGAGAAGGAAGGATGAGGAGAAAGCGAGCATAAGAGGAAACCAGAGAGAGGACTGGGGAAGTGGAGAATAAATAACAAAGGAAGCAGAATGAAAATTTGGCAAATGCTGCTGGTGGAAAAAAGAGCAACCTTGAGAGGTGTTAAATGTGGAACTTTTTATCTCCACTGAATACCAGAAGCAAGTGATAATCAAGGGGCAAACACCCAAAAATCGCAGTTCCTCTAGTGGTCACTTGAGGCTGGTATTAATCATTGAAGACCACAGTTTTAATTCCTGGTCTTCTGCAGGTCAGGCTATTTAGATCAGTTTCTGTAAATAAAGATGTGCCTGAGTCTGCTGATGAATTATTTTCTGTGCCCTCATTTTAAAGCAGAACCAAAACAGCAAAGCCAGGTCAGGCGACTTTGTTTAGGAACGGCGTAGTGGTCGATATAAGCCGGGGTGCACCAAGCTCAGCATAGTTTACAGGCTATTTGATTCCCTGTCTCCTGCATGCTGCCTGTTTACACTCATTTGTGGAGGTGTATTGGCTCCTGTCCATTGGCATTAGCAACGTCAGCCTAGTTCAGCAAACACACTGCTACTATGCAGCCTGCAGCATGAAGTCCTCGTACTTCAGATTAAGTGTAATCTGCTGGACTGTTAAAATAAACTTAGCACAAAGCAGTGAAACAAAAATCTTAAAATAAAGCTGTTTTGTCACTTCCTGCTGTGTTAATAAACACCAACGTTGTATACAATGTGCAAACAGTTTCCAGTGACTCGTTCTTCAGTTTCCCACGCTTTGTCCTCCTTATCAGGCATCTGACCCACAGGTAATAGAAAGACAATGTCACCAGATTAACAGCTACACAATGGACCACTGTTTCCCTGGCAACGGAGGGAGGAAGGCGAGCAGGAGGTATGGGATGGAGTGATTAAAAGGGGAGAGGAGGAGGAGGAGGGTTAAAGGGGAGAAGTGACAAGGTGGATTGATGAGAGGAGATGGATGCTGGAATGATTACACTGAGAGAAAACAGAACAGAGTGACACTGAGAAGAAAAGAATGAAGAGACAAGAGATGTAGAATCAGACAGAAGAGGCGATAGAGTCATTAAAAAGACAGAAAGAAAAAAATAGATGGGTTTATGGAGTGGTCAAAAAGAAAAGGGGCAAGGTAAGTGGTAGAGATAACCAATTGAAAAAGAAAATGTGGGATGAGATGAAACATTAAACATCTCTGTAAGGAAACTGAAGAAGAACATAAAATTAAAGATGCTCTGCCCAGCCTTTACTGCAGCCATCTTCAGTTGCTGCTTGTTTGTGGGTCTTCTTGTATTCAGTTGTGTGTTTGTGTCACGGCTTTGTGCTAATAACTGAAAAGCTGCTCTGTTAGGCTGAGCTCAGGTGACTGCCTTGTCCGATCAGTTTTGGAGCATTTGGCTGAATTCTGAGCAGAGAGTATAGCCATGTACACTTCGCAATTCATCCTGCTGCTTCTATCAGCAGTCACATCATCAATAAACACTAGTGATCCGGATCCATTGGCAGCCATTTATGCCCATGCCATAATGCTGCCTCCACCATGTCAAGATGATGTGTTATGCTATCCTTTTCTCTTTCTCTTCCCATCATTCTAGTAAAAGTTAATCTTAGTTTTATCTGTCCAAAGAATTATTCCAGAACTCTGCAGGTTCTTTGAGATGTTTTCTAGCAAAGTCTAATTTGACCTTCCTGGTCTTGAGTGTAACCAGTGGTTTGCACCTTCTTGTAAACCCCTCTGTATTTACATTCATGAAGGCCTCTTGATTGTAGACTTTGACAATGATACACCTACTTCCTTGAGTGTGCTCTTGACTTGGTTAGATGTTGTGATGTTATTTATCAGTGGAAATAATTCTGTCATCATGCATTTTAGTTGTCTTCTGCGGTCTTTCAGGTCTTTTGGTGTTACTGAGCTGGTCAGTGCATTCCTTCTTTTTAAGAATTAGCCAGACCGTTGGTTTGGCCACTACCTCTACTACCGCTCTCTCTTTTTGCTGTTGGAGCACTTATAATGGAGCTGTCTGACAAATAATGTGGCCTGCTGTGTTGTACCGACCATTCAAGAAATTTGATTCAGTGTTGGTAAGTGGAATTGTAATATTTCATTAGTCTGCTAGTAGTAATTAGCAGGTATGTGTCTCCAGGCGATGTACCCGTATAGTTTATGGATGTAAATATTGAGGTACTTATGTTAGCAAGTTCTTGCTAACCAAGCTTGGTAGCATTAACTGATAACTTATGGTCACTTCCGGCTTCAAAAAAACGACACAGCAAACACCAAAATGCTAACTTTGAGGCTTCAAGTCCAAAACCAAAGGGTGATATTACAGTGGCCATATATGTTAACTGTGTTATATTTAAAACATTTAAAATTGGTCAAACTTTCTATAAAATTTAAAACCCTAAAACATAAAATGAGTATATGAATCTGGGGTTCCACATTATTGTACTTTTTATTACAAAAAATAAATAAATAAAATAACAGGAGAATCAGTTGTGCATGGATAAGACCATTGTGATTTCTTTATTGATTTTTTTTTCTTCTTTTATACATAGAGTGGAACAACAATTATTCTCCAAATATCTCCTTCATGTTTGATCATCATTTTTATTCCACACCACAAGTTTGCAGTCACTTCACTTTTTCTGTTCCAACCAAATGTCAAAAATAAAAATGCCTCATCTGATTTTTGATTATAGTATGACAAATATGACAGGATAAAACTTAAAGGTAAAGAAAAAGGAAAATCAAATAAAAAAGGTTAAGAAACAGAAACGATTAAAATATTGTTCAGGGTGAGGTTTTGGCAAGAAAGCATGTGATTGGATAATTTGGGAAAAATTTGTTTTTGAGAGTGAACTGCTGTAATTATTCTCCACTGCAGTGTCTGTGGTAACTAAAAAAGTGGACAGGTTGTGATTTTACCGATATACTGACTTCATGGATCTGCCACTTTGACCTTTGACCCCGTATTGTTGATGCTGCTGATGTTGAAACCAGAAGTTCTGACTGGATTTCTGTTTATATGCACAAATAAAATGCAGCTAAATGCACATGTACTAATTTTATGTTATTGGTTTTTGTTGTTATTTAATTATTATCTTGTTTCCAAAAGTTATCATCTTACTTGGGCAAGTTAATGACTTGTACACATATGTTATTAACAAGTTAATAACTTAGGGGACTTGTAAGGATCTGATTGTTAGGAATTTTCAAAGAAAATTTAACTGTAACCAGGTCATTAAAAAGCTACATTCTTGTCCATGTGGGTTTATAGCACAAAAATAAAAATCAGGATTTAGCACATTAATTTATATTATACATTTCATCAACAGGTAAACAAAACAAAACAAAAATATACCCAATAGGGACCCAAAAAAAAAAGGTTTTCCAAAGTCAGACTGGTAATTTCTGGGGGGTAGATGCCATTTTCTGTGTTATGATCATGCTTAAGGTACAATAACACTGGAAGTACTCTGTTTTAACTTACACTGCATGAATTTTAACACAATCACAAAACACTAGCCTCAGGTCGGTTTAAAATTTTTTTTTTTTTGTGTGTCTGAAACACTGAAGTAACTTTAGTTTATCTTTCACTGAGTGTTAATTCAGTTATTGAGTTATGGAGGGCCATTTGTGACAAGATTCTCATCACTAAAAATTTTCTTTTCTTTTGGATACTGAAGTAACTCGAATTTGATCATCAGTCCATTTGTTCTTTGGCTCTTGTTGTTCAAAGATGACATGTAAAAAATGATTAAATCTTGAGCTTCCCCTAAGTGTTCCTCTTATAAATTATCATGTCATGAATCATGACATGATCAATTTCTTAATTTCTGGTTATTTTTGATTATTTTTTTTATTTCAGTCAAAACCATTTCTACTTTAAAGGCATCACATTAAATTTAACTATCACAGGAAGGCCCAGTGTCTAAAATATGTGACAAATTTCCCTTTAAACTGTCAGTACCCTCATGATCCCTTCACTGTTGGTGCTGATGCTTCTATAATTCAAATGGAAGCAAGTTATCAGGTTAAACATCAGCAGGTCAAAGGTGTGCTAATGCAAGATGCAACACAAAGGTCTGTGTGTATAGCATATAGTCATGGAAATGAAACAAGAAGATGATAACAAGAAGATGGTTAATAATAAGACTCACAATGCATTACATGGCTAGCTAATTATACTCATGCATAAAATCTGGGCTATAGAACTGCTGTATGGGTTATGTAATGTGATGCTAGCATTACAGCACAGGAAAGAAAAGAAACCAAAAATAAAAACGTAAAAGAAATGGATGAAAGCAAACGTTATTATTCTGGGCTGAAACATGTAGATTGTGGCATCATTCCAACAATGTTCCCAATCCCAAAAATATCCACATGAGGGGACAAAAACCCCTTTAAAAGAACCAGAGAACAACAAAAAATAAGATTTAAAATGATGTATCCCTCAATCCTTGGCAGATGGGACAGAGAGAGAACAGCAATACATCAACAAGAAAGAGAGCATAGAAGAAGACAAGCATTTTTAATTTTTGGTTTTAGCGCACCTTTTTAACTATCACAAAAAAATCACAAATTAAAAATGTATAAAGCTTTTTCCCCACATTTGTTTCATTTTAAAGTTACAGTTACCAAAAAAAGGAAGAAGAGCAAGTGAATAATTTATGACATACGCTATAATAACATCATCCTAACACTAGTGTCTATGAGGTATATCTGCAACAGTTTGGTAAAGAGAGCACGGTCTGCGCACAATGCTCACAAGTTTGTCTCCGTGTTTTGTTTTGTTTTTTAAAGCTTTTCAACCATTTGAAAAGAGAAGAGGAAGAAGAAACAGGAAAGATGAAGGCAAAGAGCTGAATTTCCATCAGATCTGGTTAAGTACTTTGGTTTCTTTCTCATTCAAGATTACAAAATTGTTATTTCAAGAACTCAAGAGCTTTGAGATCTTGCAGTGACAAATTTGATCTCCAAAAATGTCTTTTCTATGATCATGGAATCAACATCACAAAATCTTTTGAGCTTTTGCTACGTGAAACTGCTATAAAATCACAATATATCACATTTATTTTCACAGTGCTGCAAATTAAGTGGAGATGATGAAAAAAAGGGGTTTGTATGTGAGCTTTGTGAAATAATTTTTTGTTCTAGTAAAAATCTTCTCATAATAATAAAATTTATGTCTTTATTTACTTAAAATGTATGTCTCTTTGGCTTTCCATATGTACAGAAGTCTGTTTTATTTCTCTGTATAAATTCCTGGTCGCTTGAAACTAAAATGTATTTGTTTATTATAAAACTTTAAGGTTTTGCAGAGTTGGGAATTCATCAAACAATCCAATAATGTTAGGCAAAAATACAAAGGTTTTAAATATTTTTGGCTTTCTGTACATATGAATTTATGAATTTCCCTTTGGGATCAGTAAAGTTATTCTTACTCTTATTCTTATTCTTATTCTTATTATATGGAAAGCCAAGAAGTAAAAAAAAAAAAAAAAAAATCAGTAATCTCTGTGTTGATTCCTTATCAGATTATTATTATTATTATTTTTCAATAAGTGAATGCAACCACAGTGAAAATGTCTTGATCTCCTCCAAAAACTGCTTTGTAGCATCATATTATCAATATAATAGTTTGTTATGTGAATTAATTGGAGAGAGTGAGAAAATGGGTTTGACGGTATGTTATGTAAGAACTGTGAATTATTTGATAAAATCTGCTCTTTGTTTTTGTCATAATACTTGTATTACTGTTTTTTATGTTGTGGGAAAATGCAAAAATGGTGAATTCATGAAATAAGAATGAAGCTGCAATGAAGATGACAAATTTCTTGCTCTAGAAAAATGCTTCACAACATCACACAATCAACGCAACAAACTTTGACAAGATTGTATCCAGTAAAACTGCTGTAAAATAGCTTTTTAGAAATTGTAATCAAAATACGTCACATTTATTTTAAGGATGCCGTGAAGTAATTGGAGATATTGGGAAAATGACTTTGTTAGATTATGTAAGAATGGTGAAAAAATCTGCTCTTGTTAGATCACAATAAATTGTTGTCTTGAAAAAAATTGCAAAAACAACAAAAAAGTAAAGCAATGACAAAAAACATATATTTTTTTTGTGCCTTTAGCCAAGAGGTCAAAATTTTCATTCAACAGTATTAAATCCTGATGATCATCTGTAAGTCAGCTTGAAGCAAGCAATGGTTAAACGTAAGATTAATTTTTGTATTCTATATTAATCAGTGAAAAGCCACAAGGAAAATGATGAATTTTGTCATTTCTAAAAACTTGCTTTGCAGCATCATTATGATAAAATCTAATAAGTTTTTATCCAGAGAAACAGTTATAAAAATTACAATTTTAACAATGTAACAGCAATACATCACATTAAATTTTTTTCTAGCACATTATGTAAGCATTATTAAATATTTTTTGTTCAAGCAAGATCCTAGCAAAAATGGGATCTGCATTCTTGTGATCACAACAAACATTTGTACTGATTTGTAAAGTTGGGAATTCATGAACCATTCCTATATTATATGGAATGGCACATAAAGGTTTTTGTCTCTTTGGCTTTCCATATTTACGGAAGGACAACAAGTTAGACTTTTTCATTTTTCTCTGTTAATTCTAGCAAATATGAGATCAATGTCTGTATGCTACATTTTTAAATCAGTGAATACAGCCACAACATCAACCAGATCAAGCTATGGAAACCCAGCTCAGAAAAGAGAAAGAACAGCGAGGGGATAGTAGGTAAAAGAGAGGAATCAAACAAAAGAGGAAACCTTTGGTATTTACTCTATTTCTTTGCTTTGATTACACTGCAAAGCACCAAAGAGCAGCACTCAGCGGTGGCAGTCTCACTGAGGTTTTTCCTATTTCACGGGAACAGAACATTTACAGCACAACAGAGAGATCTAGACTTCGCTTTGGTTCAAGCAAGGCACTCATCCAAGGTTATCTCATACTTTGCAACAAAAGCGCTCTCTTTGTTTTCGAAGCAGCCTGGTTTGGAAAAGCAAAGTGTCAGTGAACTCTAAAGAAAAAAAAAAAAAAAAAGACATTTTGCAAAGGTTTCTTCTGCTGCCATTTGGCTTCCCCAAATGATTTTTAAGCCAAATGCTTGTGAGAAGGGAAGTAAAATGGTACAGTTGGATGTGTAGATCCCAGATATTTGATGCTACTTGAATATTGCTACTGCTATGAGAGAAAAAAAATGCTGTTTTTTAATTTAAATAAAAAGAGAAGATGATTACGTAACTTTTAGATGTTGTGGCTCTCTTGTCCTTCAGTCTCCTGCATGACTTTGGTATGCTTTGCTTTTCCATCCAGGCCAGTGTGATCAGTTTAAGGTTCATGGGGTATTTTTGTCTCATCGTCTATCTCACAGATGTGTTTATTTATTTATTTATTGTCTAGTGGATGCAGTAGAACCCACAGAGCAAGACAAATAAGCTCACAAATTACTCATATTTCATTTATTGCAGTGTTTCTTATTTGCATTTTAGAGCAAAGCTGAAGTTTTGCACTGAAATAACATCAAAGGATTGTTGCAACCTCTTTGGGAAGTTGGTTATCTGGTGACATACAGCTGGTTTGGCTATGCTTGGGTTGTGTTTTTAGGGATGTTAGTACTGGTTGGTGCATAAAATCTGTACAAATATAAAAGGTCCCCATAAGACTTTGAATGTAGTACCATCCTATGGTCCAAGTTAGCCATATTTTTAATGCTAATTACCAAATATTTGCTTGTATAAGTAAAATATGTCTAACATTGCCTGGTAGACTTTTAGCACTATCACAATGAGCATGATTTAATAGTTTTGTCACATTCTTGATTGAACAGTTTATGAGGGTCAGAAGTAGTTCATTTGGCTTCTTCCTGCTCAAACACAGTATCAGAGTCAGTGTTTTATCATTGTGGTTGCTATGCAACCCTAAGTTGGTACCAATCAGCCATCTAATTAAAAAAAAAACAACATCCTGTAAGCTTGCTGATGAAGAAACAAGACTTGGGTGTCCGAACAGAACATATCTCATCCAAAAGGTGTTGGTACTTGTTTAAAGGACTATTTTTATTATTAATGCAGTCTTTCTGGTTTAGTGCAGAAAGAGGCTGCGGCTTTTATATTTCAGTGCAAAGTATTGCTTTTGGTAGTTTTTACTTCTGTATCTGGGCCTAAAGGCCTTATTTTGCTTCTGTATGTTATACAGTCAAGTTTACTTGAAGTAGGCCTGTTACAATATCCAATTTTAACTACACGACTTTAATCTTAATATTGCAGTAATATTAGAAAAAACAAACAATATCAGTCAAGTTTGTCTTTAGCTTTGTTTATTGTTTATTTTGCTTCTTTTTAGGCCAATTAATTAATCAAAATATGAGTGGAGGAACTGTACGAAAACAGATTTTTTTTAACGATATTATCATGTTTCTGCTATTAACATGTTATCAGTATTTGATCTTTTACATTTTTTAAAAAGTTACCCAGAATTTAAGGGATATTGAGGCCTTTTTATTTACCAGCTGTTAATTTACTAACTACATCCAGCTGTACATTATTTCTACCAGATGCTAATTTTTACATCAAATCATGGGGCTCTTCTTTTGATCTTCAGCAGCCATTTGGTGGTTGCACGTATTTCTGAAATTTAAAATTAAAACTCTAAAGCTCGTCGCATAAAATGTTTAAATGAGTTAGTTGAAGGGAAATACCCTACGATTGATTAAGCCATGATATTCAACATCCATCCGGACCCTACACGATGTTTGCCTCTTTCCCCTCTTTGCACTTTTTGAGGATAAGAGGCTAAGTGGGGCTAAAAGAGAAGCAGGGAAAGGAGAGAAAGAGAGATTAAGAGAGAAAAGAAAATGTAGAATCTGTGGTATTATTAATAAGAAGAGAAAGCACAAAAGCATGGAGCTGAGCGCAGACCGTACCGAAGAGGAAACAAATCTTTGGTTTCTTTGGTTTCATCAACACGATTAAAAGGACAAATGGAAAGTCAGTGAGGTAGCCTCTCTGGTTCTCACTATTGAAATAGAAAGGTTTTTTTCTTTTTACACACAACAGACAAAGTCAGTCTTGGAAGCAGCTAGCTTTAAGGGACTCCTCAGTTTTCCTTCGTAATGAGTGAAACAAGGTGGTGTGTTGACATTCACGCAGTCACACACATTGAAATCCTGATAAAGGCAGGTATTTCACATCCTGTTTACAGTACCTGGACCATGACATGGTTTGTTTGTAGTTTGTGGACTCTTCAAGAGGACATGTATGAGAATATGGTTTGATTTCTTGATTAACAAAAAAATGAATTATTTGATAACAAAATACTTATAAACCATCTGACTTCTGGTGTGCTCATATACTGTGTATAAAAGATGGACGTAGCCTTTGATCTGAATCTGAAAAGTGAAGCCAGTGCATAACTGTGTTAAACCTGCATTCTTTATAATAGCCACCAGGGGGTGGCTCCTCCGGTTGCAAAAAGAAGTCAAATTGCATTAAAGTCTATGAGAAAGTTACCGTATTTCCCACTGTATTTACAATCACAGAAAACATTTTTCAGATAAGTTTATGATCTTAATTGGTAGTTAGAAGTTCTCTTCAAGACAGAAAAATTTTCTTTTTGTAAATTATGGTCCCATGTAGAGCAAAACAGACAAAAAAGTAGGGTATGCTTTCAAGGGTGAGTAGTTTCTCAGTCTGACCCACCTTTCACTTGTGATCTTTGGTTTCAAAAGCAGACAAAAATGCTCAAGGCGAGGCTTTAAAATGTGGCTACATCCATGTTTTATATACAATATACAGGTGCTCTACAAAAAACATCTGGTACACACCTGACATTATGTCTTAGGGTTGTAAAATTAAATAAAAATTATCTTTATTTTTTCATCCATATTGTGGTTATCCTTTCTTGGACAACATAAAATTGTTTTTGTTTTGCTGAATTTAAAACGCAACAAATATGGCTTGAAAAAAGAATCATTAATAAACTTTAGAGATGTTAGAAAACAGTGCTTGTGAAGACGTGTACACATGATGATACGAACAAGAGCTTTACCAGGGTGTGAGCTGCGTGGATGTAAAGACACACAGTTTATTGGCCTCTCAAGGATTCCAGTTATCTTTGGTGAGTCAGTTCATATCAACGTGTGGCCCTTCACTTCACCTGATCAAGTGTCACTAGAACATCAGTCTGAAATTCATTGCTTGTTCAACAATGGTCAGCAGGATGCAAACAAATCAACAACAAAACAATAAATTAGCCACAAAAATCACAGGGAGGAAAAAGAAAAAGAGATGCAGTGCTCATCATTTGGTAGACTAATATTTGTCATAAAGAGATTGTTTTCATTTCCAAAAAACAAAAATCATTACCAGGACAAAGAAAAAGAACAAACAAACAAACAAAAAAACAAAGCTAGATTGGCTAAAGAGTGAGAGAAAGTGTTGACATTCAGAAGTACGCAAGTCTATTCTGACATTTCTACATTGTTCTGTCATTAAGTCTAAACATTCATAACACAACATCTCATTTGCTTTTAAAAGTAAAGCTAGCTAAGAATAAATTAACAGGCCTGGCAAACGCACTGCATCTTTGATGCACCTAACATTCTTAAATACTCATAAATATTCATCAAAAAACAATTACATCTAATTAAATAACATTAAATTATTATTAGGTACAAAACTAGCGTGTTCTAAAACACCTCATAAATAAATACAGCATCAAACAGAAAGGAAAAGGAAAATACAGTGTAAACTTTGGCAAAGCTAATCATCAGCAAGGGTAAAAGGGCTCAGAGGGAGATTTGGCAACAAAAATTTGTTCGCTTAAATTAATTCACAATTAAAAACATAAATTACATTAAATAAAAAAATCACATATTGCAAAAAAAAAACCTTGGAAGAAATACAGTAGTAGTAAAATTTGGCAAATAATTTATAAGTACTTAAAAACAAGCAATGAAAACCTCTTTGGGACTGTTTTTTGGTTTCATACCCTTCTTATTTCATTTTCATTTATTTTAGTTGGTTTGGCAGGTTTAGCCTGTTAAATCCAGACAGAACTGCAAGTGGGAATGGAAAATGGCCGCCACCCCCTGAGCCGTAAGCCACGCCCCCTCCTTTGGGCGTGGTTAGCAGGACGGGAGGGTCAGGTGGGTGGAGGATTTCTTTGGACTAGAAGCTTTACATACAGAAAGACAGAGAGAAAACTAAGGATAAAGCTATTTGACCGATATTTTAGCAGTTTCTCTCAGCAGGTGTCGACTTGGTGTTTTTTGGTTTGGTTTCATTTATTGTTGTCGTATACATGGAGCAGCAGCGTAGTTCCTCCCCCCTAAAGAACAAACTAACATGGGCTTTCTTTGCTACAGAGAGGTTGTTTTGTGAGGTTTCTCCTACAGCATGGCAATGTGGGCTACATTTTTTCAGAAACTTTCTGTCCACCTTAAAAACTTTTCAACCCTAGCCAGCTGTGTTTTCGTCTGTGGGTTTCTATAATTATAGTTATGTATGACAGAAAATATTATTGTACAGGTTTGTAAGTGGTCCAAATCTGACCTAAAACAGCATGACTTTCTTGTCGTTTAACTGATTTTTAGCTGGGTTTGGGTTGAAAAGTACAAAGTTAGACTCAGTGTAAAAGAAAATGATTGAAAAAGAAAAAGTGACAGCGTGCTACTGTTAGTACAGCAAAAAATCTTTGGTATGCACCGTACAGTTCAAATAGCACTACCGCTGCCACTCTTTCCATAGCAGGAAGTGTGCTGGACAACAGCAACTGGCTGCAATATTCAAACTGGGTGCAAGCATAACAACAACTAGCCTATGTTGTTTCCTAATGCTGATTCACCAAGCTCAAATATGTTGTCCTGTTGGAGTTGCAGTAGTTGGAGGTAGACTTTGACCTGTGTGAAAAGCTAAAAGTGAGAAGCTTTTAATTTTTCCAAATACTCGAGTATTTCTCCCTCAATGTGCAGCAGAAGTTCGTGTTCGCATGTGATGTAGTGGTAACATTTGCAGGTGATGACAGCTACACTGATGCCATGCTGAAGGAACAACCAATAAAAATAAAAGCTCTAAGTTTTGGGTAAGTGCTTCACAGGAAAATAAAATTAGCTATTTGCAAGCTTGTGACATTAAAAGCTTAGATGCTTACAGTCAAACTAGGTTATGTGAAAGACACATGTTGGCTAAGGTTGTCTGTTTTAATGAAGCTAAAGTAATACAGAAAATTCTACTTGTTTTAAAAGTTCAAACACAAACCCAAATGTTTAGTGTGTAACAGGTGTACAAAAATAATCATAAAAACCCACAGCACACCACTCTCAGCAACAGTAGCTATGCTGCAGGTGTGTACATGCTGGTTAACCAAAGTGGAGGTTTTTCCTTTTTTTTTGGGGGGGGGGGGGAGAACTGCTACTGGAGTTAACGGTGAATCTTTGGTTTGTTAGCTGATGAGGTTTCTGTTGTTCTTTTAACCTTTTTTTTTACTTTGAAAAACTGCATAGGCACACGTTAAAGACACTCTTCAACCGTGAGAGACACATTAATGTTCTGCCTTTTTTTGGGGGGGTCGAAGGGAAGAAAATGGTCGACGGTGTCCTCCGTTCGGTCCTTCCCTCCTTCCCATGTGGTTTTACCCTTTTCAGTCCCCAACTTGCTTCCCCTTAAAGATGGCCTGACGCAATATCAGGCAGAACAAAGCTACTTCTTCACACTCGTGATGTCATCCTTCCTCATATCCTCCCTTGTCGTCGTTGTCCTCCATCTTCGACGTTGTCGCTACCA
>VUQS01024908.1:2209-14558 GCA_015108495.1 Heterochromis multidens | reverse complement strand
CAGAAGATTTAAATGCAATATTCTTTTTTCACACACGTTACAATTGACTGTATAAACTGATGTTAAATCTAGGAATAATTTTTTAAAATAATTTGTGGCATTATAAATATTTCTTCTTTTAAGTATTTATTTTACTTTGGAATTATTATTATGTATTATTATTATTATTATTTGCTATTTTGTTGAACACAGAGTAGAGTTCAACAGCATTATTAGCACACCTACAAGGGTATAAATGCTTAAGTATTATTAATTAGAATTACTCAAATATTTTTAATCTCAATTTATAGTAATGACATTTTTTTTACAGAAAGCTGAAATTACATGGTCATAGAAAGCATGCTGTCTTCCTGCAAAAAATAAAAAATAAAAATAAATTAAATACAAAATAGAAATTAAATTGCACAGGATAAAGAGAGGATCTGATTATTCTTAAAAGATGCTAAGCATAGGGAAGATAAAAGGAATGAAGGGCAACAAAATTGCAAAATTACACTTTATTATTTTGTCATGCAATTAAGCCAGCCTATGTTATGAGCTCATTTGACACTGTAATATAATGATAAATGGTCATCTGCCCAAAGAAATAATTTAGTCTTAACACACACAAGCATACACACAGCCTAAATATTTTATTAATCTATATATCAACATCATCATCAAACATACACAGAAGCTAATGATATAAGCATCATCTTCCATAGAGGTTAATGGAGTATTGATTTTGGCACACAGGCCACTGGCAGGGAGATGAGGATATAAAATGTGGCATTATCTTTAATCTTTAATACTGCAGCTTTTATCACATATCTCGCTAGTATATACAATTGCTAAATATGCAGTTATTGTACTGTTGGATGTATGTGTATCTGCTATGTTCTAAATACCTAATTTCATTCAGGGGTCCTCAACAACAAAAAAGAAAAAAAAAGAAAGAAAAAGAAAATCTGTAAATTTTGGGTGTCCTAGTGTATTACTAGTGTATTAATTTAAAGAAAAAGAATGGGAAAACTGTCCATTCTAATAAATTATTATCCTCCTTTCAGCTGCTCCCTTTAGCCTTACCCCTTTAGGGATTGCCACAGCAGATCATCTGCCCTGGCTGTTGCGATTATTCGGAAATGGAAGAAACTTAAAATGACCATCAATCGCCCTCAGCCTGGAACTCCATGTAAGACCTTTAGTCCTCTACACTCTCAAAGCACACATAAGCAAAACTTGCATCTGTAGTGCTCTTTTTTGGACAGCTCTGTACATCACCCTTGTTCCTGAAAATCGGGACCAATAAACTTCTTCTCCATTCCTCAGGCATCCTTTCACTCTCCAAGATTGTGTTAACCTGATCCTTTCTAATAAATAAGTAATGAAAATGAAACATTCTTAACTCTTTTCAAGTAAGCCCAAAGTCAACATTTTCAATAAAAAAAACAAAAAAACAACAACAACAAATATAAGCTAAATATGGCTTTTGCTATATTGAACCCCAGAAAATTATAAATAAATAAATAACACTGGATTTAAAAAAAATGCTTGAGAAACTTGTGAAGTTATACAACTAGCTAAAAGAAAAACTTATTAAAAATACATAAATATACTGTATATTCTCCATGTTAGGCAGGAAGAGTTTCACTGTACCAATAATACTGACAGGACAGACATCAGACATACACACAAGGTGGCAGGGATCAGTACAGGGATCAGTGGTCACAAATGGTTTATTGGCATCCCCCATACACTTTTCTGATGTCAGGGCTGTCTGTTATATCAAGCAATTTTTGTAACTTTTTCAAACTGACAATCACATCAACTTCAAGCAGCAATTTGCCAGATAGTCAAGTGTGAGTCAAGTGAGCTTGAATTTTCTCTTCTTTTCATTCTCCATTCTACTTCTGTCATTCGTTTTGTTTAGAACCAGGTGCAGCACTATGAATGCCTATATGGAGAGAGTGCATGCACTATTTGTGCATTACCACCTCACAGCCCTCTCTCTGACAGCTGTCTTTTCACTTCGCATTTGGTTTAATTTCAAGCATACCCCAACCTGAGTCATTTACTTCAGATCAGGTTTGGGAGTGTTGAGATAACTTTAAGTTTAACCCTGGGATTTCAGTGTTACAAAAATGTTTCATTTCTTAAAGGGCTGCATTGCAAGGGTAATTAGTGTTGCACACCTAACCAGATTTCTAACAGGGGCTTAACATTTCCATTTTAGTCTAAACTAGCATTTAACATAAAGCCCTGGTGTTACTGATCCTTTTGCCTACCTATATCCTTTTTAACAGTACTGGGTAACAGCCGTTTTCAGTCGTGGCATTCATAACATTGCTATTTCATCAGTCTGTTAATGTGATGGCATACTGTTGTTAAGTAATATAACACTTTTACATTAATGTTGCTAATGCTTTATTCAGACATACCCATGAAAGTGCCAGACCAAGTGACTTTTATTTATAAAGGAGTTATATTTTCAGAGTGTATGTAGTCATGTTAACTCAATTATATATAGTTGTAGAATTAGGATCCCTATTAGATACTGCATTACAGCTTATTAAATTTTTTCACAGACACTGCCTTCATCACAGTAAAGACTTTAACGTAAAGCTTCAATCTGAAACTGTAATAAAGGTCAATGTGAAATTGTAGAGCAAAGAAATAAGAGAATACTCAACATAGCACAGTGACAGGTGTTAGGTGGTTATGGAGAGCTCTGTGTGTGTCTCCTGTCTTCGTCTTAAACATCAAAGAACTCAAAGGCATTCCCTTTTTAAATGACATTTAAAATGCCTTTATTCTCCTGGCTTGGTAATGTTTAACCTTAAAAAGAACTCCAACAGATTTTGCTATACAAGCCTTCATCAGGGAGTTAAGCATATTTAATGGAAACAACTGGTATTCTACAAATAGCAAACTTCCACCTGTGGTGAGAATGATACATTCAACCACTAGGAATCTTCAAAACTAAGAAAATGGAGGTATGGGATAGATTTTAATTGTGACTGATAGCCCCTAAACTCCACCAAAGTGCCCTTGACTTTACCCTGTTTCAAAGCTGTAATGTTTGTTGGACTGCATTTGAATCTCATGCATTTCAGAATAAATTCCTGCATTATATTTGAATTTTTGGGTGTAAAAGATAGCCTTTAGTTTACCTATTCTAGATCCCAATTTCCTGTGGAGAATGCTGAAGAAAGAGGTTTTGACTTCTAGGATAGTTAGCTTTTTCTTTTCTTTATCTCTATCTCTATATCCCTCCAGCAGTGAGGCTTTTCTAACACCAGAGTATTTCCTGGTGCTCCCCACCAGCACACAAAATACAGTCTTTATAGGCCATCAGGTGCATGTGTGTGAGTGATTGATAGAGGGGCAGGGGAGGGGTGTACAGCGCAAGTTCAGCTGTTCCCGCCATTTAAACACCCCATGTATTTGTGTATGAGCAAGGGTGATATGGGTTCCTAAGCTCTTTTATTTCATTTTATGGGACCCCTACTGGGCAAGTTCACAACCTTAGAGAGAGAGAAGGCAAGAGAGAGATGGAGAAGAAAAAGAAAGAGACATGTGGGGAAAACAGGGGGGAGGGAGACAGAGAGAAAGACAAAGCAACTGAAGAAATAAAGTAAGAGAGACTGGCTTAAATGGGCCAACTGGTGAATTAAAAAGGAAAAAAAGAAATGAGGCAAGAATTCTAAATGAGAAGAAGGGAGGGAAAAAAGAGAAAAGAAAATTTTCCCATTTTTCTTACTCCCTCATTCAGTATGTGGGGATTTGAGTCGATGGTGAGATAACATAGCATAACCCCCTCTCATGGTGGGGTGTGTGAGTGTGTGTGTAAGTCACTGTGAGTTCAGACATTTCAACCTCCTGGCCAGACAGCAAAATAACAATAATCATCTTGACCAATGCATCCCATACTGTGAATGTGAGCAACAGAGAACAGCCTATAAATGTAAATCTGTGTGTTTATGTGTGCACCTTACCCTGACAACTTTTGTGCTGCCCATTGAAAATAACTGATTACTAAGATCATGTGGGGGTGGAATAAACCATTTAGGATAAATGATGGCAGCCTGCTGTTTTATCCACCTGTTGTTTAAGCGCGTAATGTATTATAATACACAAATGAAAGCAACCACAAAAAAGAAAGCAATAATAATAAAAAGAAGAGTGTGCACAAACCCATGGAGAGTAGTACCTTTTAAGAATTTCACACAAAAATGTACTGATTAGGCACATACCCATCTTTGTCAAATGTCTCCAAGATGACAAATGGCTTGGTGACAAAAAAAGAAAGCTTTGTATATCTACAGGTGAGCAGCACCTTGATCCCCCAGAAATGTTCCTAGTCACACAAAAAAATAGCAGAATACTCTGTTTTGAATATGTGTTGCTGGTTTTAAACATGCTATACATATTAAAAATATTATACACTGCTCAAAAAAATTAAAGGAACACTTAGAAAACAGATCAGATCTCAATAGGAAAAAAATCATGCTGGATATCTATACTGATATGGACTGGGTAATGTGTTAGGAATGAAAGGATGCCACATCGTTTGATGGAAATGAAAATTACACAGGGCTGAATTAAAAAAAAACACCCTGAAAATCACAGTGAAAAAATGATGCAGCAGGCTAGTCCATTTTGCTGAAATTTCATTGCAGTAACTCAAAATGGTACTCTCTAGTTTGTATGGCCCCCACATGCTTGTATGCATGCCTGACAACGTCGCGGCATGAGATGATGGATTAGATGTCCTGGGGGATCTCCTCCCAGATCTGGACCAGGGCATGACTGAGCTCCTGGACAGTCTGAGATGCAACTTGGCGGCGTCAGATGGACTGAAACATAATGCCTCAGAAGTGTTCTATTGGATTTAGGTCAGGCAAGCGTGGGGGCCAATCAATGGTATCAGTTCCTTCATTCTCCATGAACTGCCTGCATACTCTCGCCACATGAGGCCGGGCATTGTCGTACATCAGAAGGAACCCAGGACCCACTGCACCAGCGTAGGGACTGACAATGGGTCCCAATACCTAATGGCAGTCAGGGTGCCATTGCCTAGCCTGTAGAGGTCTGTGCGTCCCTCCATGGATATGCCTCCCCTGACCATCACTGACCCACCACCAAACCAGTCATGCTGAACGATGTTACAGGCAGCATAAGATTCTCCATGGCTCCAGACCCTTTCACGTCTGTCACATGTGCTCAGGGTGAAGCTACTGTCATCTGTGAAAAACACAGGGCACCAGTGGTGGACCTGCCAATTCTGGTATTCTATGGCAAATGCCAATCAGGCTCCATGGTGGCGGGCAGTGAGCACAGGGCCCACTAGAGGATGTCGTTTCTGATTGTTTGGTCAGAGACATTCAAACCAGTGGTCTGCTGGAGGTCATTCCATAGGGCTCTGGCAGTGCTTATCCTGTTCCTCCTTGCACAAAAGAGCAGATACCAGTCCTGCTGATGGATTAAGGACCTTCTACGGCCCTGTCCAGCTCTCCTAAAGTAACTGCCTGTCTCCTAGAATCCCCTTCCTACTCTTAAGACTCTGCTGGGAGACACAGCAAACCTTCTGGAAATGGAACATATTGATATGCCATCCTGGAGGAGTTGGACTACCTGTGCAACCTCTGTAGGGTCCAGGTATCACCTCATTCTACCAGTAGTGGCACTGACCCTAGCCAAATACAAAACTAGTGAAAAAATAGTCAGAATAGATGAGGAGGGGAAAATGTCAGTGTCCTCCACCTGTAAAACCATTCCTATTTTGGGGGTTGTCTTATTGTTGCCCCTCTAGTGCACCTGTTGTTAATTTCATTAACACCAAAGCAGCTGAAACTGATTAACAACCCCCTCTGATACTTAACTGACCAGATCAGTATCCCAGAAGTTTAATTGACTTGATGCTGTACTCTGAGTGTTGGATTAAAAAAAAAAAAGTGTTTTTTGAGCAGTGTATATATCAGAGGAGACAGGAGACAGAGAATGGCATGAAGGAAATGAGATTGTGAATCAGACTGCACTGCCTTACAATGCCAAATGCAAAGTTACTACATACAAAGTTGCTACATAATATAATTTATGAATTTGTGATTTAGCCAAAAAAAAAAGAAAAGATTTTGACACACAAAAACATTAAGAAATCTTTATTATTCATTAAACATTTTATACCATGTAATCAAAGATCTCTTTAATACTCCACACTACCTTCACATACATGCACAAATGCTTTATGTTGCATATGAAACCTATAACATATTTATAATGTTCTTATATCAATAAACACACACACACACAAACACACACACACACACACACACACACCCTTTAGGTGTTTACTAAAGGGTATGTACAACTTCTTAGTAAAGGATCACTAGTTGTAGAGGAAAAAGAGGAAAAAGGTTTGCTAGAACACAAACATAGCAGTAGTGTGTGCCTGTGTGTGTGCATGTTTGACAAGAAAGATAAAAAGAAGGATGTAAAAAATAGAGTCAGGGCATGATGGAAAACAGCAAGAGATAAAAGATGTATTATGATCTGGTCAAGAGAGGGAAAGAAAAGCAAGGAGTGTGTGGTAGTATGATGAAATCAGGGAAGAGAGGCAATAAAGGGAGTTCTCCAGGCATTAGAGCAGAAAACATGCCAATGACAGTGATGAAATTTTTGTGAAATCCTGAATTTGTTGATGGGTAGGAAATGGCAAGGGAGGAAGAACAGAAGTTTAGCAGAAAACTAATATCAAAACTCAGGCCTTATAAAACTATGGCGGTTAGTAGCTATACAGAAGGGAGGGGGTTAAGACAGCATTATTGCTATTGTTTGCATTGCTCCAGTAAGCCAAGAGAGACCAGAACATAAAATTTACATATAGCAAAACATAAAAGTGCTGATGTAAGTCAATATTAAAGTCATTAGTTTTACCTTCTAAAACATGGCTGGATAAAAGAAGACTTCTCAAACCACTACCAAACCTGTATACAAACTGTAAGGGGTTTATTTGTTTCAGCCATGTTTATTGAAATAACTTCTCATCTAAGGTCACCATGCCATAGCAAAGCTGGTCAAAATAATATCCATTAAGATCTTCCATGAGATATGTAAGTAGTAATTTAATGAGACCTGTGGGGTGTTTTAAGAAAGCATGGATTGCAAATGCTGCCAGCAGTTTTGTGGAGTTGGTCAATGTCAGTCTTGCTGTTTGTAAAGTCTAAAATTTCTTTTTAAACCTTGTTTGCCAAATGCTCCTAAAAGCCTGGAGAGAAGATGTTAAAATATTGCAAATTAAATTAATGTGAAACAAGTAGAAGGCACTGTTGTTTAGTATTGCATTTAATGGAAGTTTAGAAGTTAATTCTGCCTCACACAGCAGTTAATGAATCAGTTGACATTCTTAAAGTGATTTCCATCTTGGGAAATTACTGTCCTTTGACAATGACAATGACAGAAAACTAAAGCTTTACTTGGACAGTAAGCTTTGTTTTTTAACTGAACAACTACTCTTTGTTTTTATCTTATAAAACTTGCTCAAGTACCATTATAATATAGAATGGCAGTGAGGTGAAACTCTTAATAGCATGTGCTTGCCCCCCATTTTTAAGGGTTACTTTGGGAAAAAACACAAATGTGAGAGTGGTGTTAGAAATGGTTAGAATTATTATTATTTTAAAAAATTTGGATCATTATTGGGAAACAGAACTGTAGCATAACCACGTGATAACAAGAAAAGATTGAACCCATTGCAGGTTATTTAAAACAACCACAGAAAAAAATGCACAACAAGAATTGAAAAAAACTGTTTCCTTCTCTCTCTTTCATTTTCTCTGTCTCATGCATGCACAGGCACCCTATGAAGCTGTTACCACAAGCTGTAGGGAATATGTGTTTTTGTGTTAGAAGGGAGAGTGTAGGTGTCTCAACAAATAGAAGATTTCAATTAGAAATCTTATACTGGGAGACCAGCTTCGCGCGCGCATGTGTGTGTGTGTGTGAGAGTGAAGGAATAGTGAACGACTATGAGAACATAGAAGGTAGCTGGTAATGATAGTTTCTAGTTTACCTTTTCCATGAAGGAGTTTCATGACTGACACACACACACAGGAAGTGTGAACCCTTCACTGCTGGAGTGAGATTTGGATGCTTCATATAACACGATACAAAGAGGGCGCTATTCATCCAGCTCAACTGAACTCAAAGCTGATTAAAAAAGTGTAACATCTTTTTTCTCACTCTTCATGGATGGATGAGACATCTTTCTGTCCTATTTACTCAACTATTACAGTACAGAAGCCACTCATTTTGTGATTTGTTTTACCAAGGTAGCACTGTTCATCTGCCAATAATGTTCTCATATTTACAGCAGCAAAAATAGAAGCTTTAAACTCTACTTGTGACCCCTAGAGGATCAAATGCCTATAACAACTTTAATTCACTACAACAAAACACACGCAAAACTGTGACTCTCCTAGCAGTAAATGGCTCAAGAATTTTGTCTTAACAATACAACAAGAGAAAGAGAGATTATTAAACAGACAAAGATACAAAGATCTTCTGGGGAGCATGAATGCACACAAGTAATTCCCATGGCAATTTCTTCATGAAACTGATATTTTTAGAGTGCAAGTGGACTTTTTGACCATATAATGGGCACAAGATGAAACCATAGAAATCATCCTCTGTGGACAATGAACATTAGCACCTACTGTGCATAGATGTATTTTGTATTATGCGCTATGTTTAAGGTCTGGATATATTCATTTTTCTGGTCTTTTCCTCACACCTTCTTTACGTCACCTGTTGTTCTTATACATGACCTAATTCCTTCTTGTTTATCTTACATTTCTCTCATTACCTGCTATCCTTAATCTACTGTTGTCTCAAAAGGACACTGACTCACTTGTGGCATACAAGAAAAGCTATGTTGGGAACTTTTCACCTAGGGTTCTTCATATATGTATGTGTGTTTGTAAAAAGAGAAAGGAGGAGAGATGCACCATGGCAGGTGGTAAATACAGTTACCTTATATCTATTACACACACATATACAGGGGCACAGCCCATATTAAATTACAATGTAGAAGAAGGCTGAACAAGTGTAAGCGGATTACAAATACCTTGAGTGTGCAATATGAGATAAGACCTGAGAGAGTGAGGCAGTGGATGTTATGGGGGCTGACGGAAAGAAGGGGCCAAGAGAGGGAGACAGAGAGAAAGAAAAAGGTAAAGTAAATGAAAGTGGATGAGTCATTCATAAGACATGTCCCCCCACCCCCACCTTTTGGATGATGTGATTAGTTAAAAGCCTCCATCCTCTCATCGCACTGGTGGAGATAGAAGCAAAGAGGGCTGACATGCATGCCCCCTATGCATGTGTATTTGGCTTAGAAACCATCTTCTCGAGCTCTGGTGCTTAAACCACTAACCTGTACTGTGTCTCTCTATGGCACACATATACACACAGGTGTGTCATAATGTCACACTTGTGACTGGTTACTCTTGTCTGGAATTTCTTACTCATTATTTGGTTTTATAGATCTGAGCAATGATTTTAGCTTGTCTTATTTAATCGTTCAGAGTTGACTTGAACCAAATGACTTCCCAGGAACTAAATGAGGAAGTCATTTGGTTCCTGGCTATTTATTGCTTCTCAGCCAACATCCCACAAGGAGCCTTTAAAGATGTAACAATAAAGGTTTATTGCCCCCTAGTAAAAATGAATGAGGAATGGAATGATAGGGTTTGTTGATCAATATCTATGACTCAGTAATTAGTTTGTGTTTAAATAAGAGCCATGCAAAATTTTCAGCTTGTAACTGCCCAGAGAAATCCACTTAGAATTTATGATCCTTTATCTTAGTTAAAACCCATCTGGAATTCATATCATCACATCTTTTAAAGATGCTGACAATATGAGGCATTACTGGTCTTCTGACACTGTGGTCTTGTTGTGTCAAAACATCCAAAGCAGACAGAACAGTACATACTGTGAGCTAGAGACACAGCACAATTTAAGAATATAAGTCAAAAACCAGCTTCACTTAGCCATGTTGGAGTTTCACTGTATTGTTAAAATATTTCACTGCCATCCTAAAGGATCCGTTCATCTGTTCAAAGAATCCATTGTTTGTGAGGCTAATTGAAATTTCAAAATAAGTATGTTTTTCAAATTTCAAACACAATAAGGTAACCAAAAGAAAAATGTGAGAGTAATTTTGGATGAATAGCAACAGGACCCTAGGATCTTAGCTTTGTTTCATTGTTGCACTAACTAAAGAAAAGAGCAAGAAAAGAACCACAATACTTCCCATTTAATAGCTCAATTCTCAAAATATTTCAAATTCCAAAACAGACAAAGGCATGAATTAAAACAAAACAAAAACAAACAAACAAACAAACAAACACTTAGCACATTTATTTCCAAACACAGCAGAATGTTGAGCTGTGTAGTTATGAGAAGGACCAAGGACAACACTTGACCACAGACAAACCTGTTTTCTAAAAATTATGATTCTGTTCATCTACACTGCATTCTTAACTATAATTTGAGGGAAACATTTTGTCTCCTACAAAATCCCTTACAATTTTGATTTTTACCAACCTAAGGAGGCAAGCTAGGTCTTTTAAGCATAGTGCACAAGACTTTAACTTGTTTAACTTTAAAATTGTATTCATTGTTTAGTTGTACGCACCAAAACTACTTTGTTAGGCTTACGAAAACATCGTGGTTTGAATTAAAAATGGAATCCTTATGTTAACCACATTCTAAGCTCCTCAATTTGTTGGTTATTTCAGTGACTATGTGATTGGCTGCCTAAAAAGAAGCAACAACAGGAAATCAAAAGCATAAATGCTACTTACAAAGAAGCATTTGTAAAACATTACAAGAGGTTTTCTTCGAACAAAATTAAGATTTATTATTATTATTTCTTTTTTATTTTGCATTTTTTTAATGAGCCCAGTTTATTTATTTATTGCTCTCCAGGAAGATGTTATTGCATATGTTTTGCACTTTATGTCATCACTCTGCCATTATTTCAGAAAAGTGTGGGTGGGGATTTCCAGACTTGTACAATCATCTGCAATTCTAACTGTGCATAAGAATCTGTTTCTGATGTTATTAGCTTCAGCTAAGTCATAAAATTTCAGAATTAAATGACTTGACGTGTGTTATATGCACAACAAGAGGAAGCGTTGTCTATCAGAAAATGATTACAACAAGCAGAAGAGCTGCTTTCAGAGATGCTCAGAAAATCTTGCCAGCAACTGTGATGGCTGCACAAATGTTTTGATTTTCCTACCTGCACACACATGCTTTATAACACCTTACTTTATATATCATATGTATCACATATCTATCAATCCATCTATCCATCCTTCCATCCTTCCATCCATTATAATTAAGACCATTTTAATTACATTTTTAGTATTTATCAGCGTGCCTGAAATAGAGCTTGAGAATCACAATGCATTCTGGGTAGTCACCGCCATGTTGTTGTTCATGTAAAACCAAAACAAATATAGACAATAAGAGGTAATAAGGAGGAAAACACAGTAACAAACGATGAAAAATCACCCAAATGACCCGTGAGAAGATCAGAAGCACGATACAATACAAAACACAGAGAAGGTTAGTAGGAGGGGTTGAGCCATATGAACACAAAGAATGGTCACTTTTTAGGAGCTCAAGTTCCCTGTAATTTTCTCAAAAACCATTTGTGGTGAGCACCTACACATCAAAGTTAAGAATTATAAATTGCTTGAAGCTTGAAGTCATTCGTGTGGGACTCAGGCATTCTCAGCGACTGAGCGATGGCTCTGTGATACATGCAGACAAATACTTTTTGCATCTCTTGCCCTGCAAAGACAATTTGTATATAGTTTATTTTACTTAACATTTAATTCTGTAATTTTTTTGTCTTTTTCAATTATGTATTTCAGTTTATATTTTTACATCTCATAACACTGCATACACACTTAAAGTAAAACATAATGTTTTATTTCATATTTCATATTTCACTGTAATAATATGTAATAATAATTGTACTAAACAGTACTGTAAATCTTAAAATAAGTAATTGAGATGTGAAGTAGTTTTAATCCATTTATTATGGAACAATTTTTAATTACAACACTTTGTGTTCCAGTGCAGCAGCAGGTGCAGGAGCTTATTGTGTCTGCTGATAACAGTCAGAGGTAGCGACAATGACTTCTGTGTGTCCGAAGTGCAAGATGGTACCCTGTCAGAATGACACTGTCACATTTCATAAAAAGTTTTTTTTTAATATATATATATATATATATATATATATATATATATATATATATATATATATAATACATTTATATATATAAAACATATC
>VUQS01024906.1:8223-19829 GCA_015108495.1 Heterochromis multidens | reverse complement strand
CACCAATCTCTGTGAATAGTACTCATGGCCATTGATCAATGGTCATGACAATTTGCATAGTAATGATCATGAAACTGACCTCATGGCCCATTGTTAGTCAATGGTGCTGGTTTCGGTCATTATGCAATGTACTGTTTATAAGGTTGGGGAAGCCTGCAGTCAGCTGAGACTGAAGAAGTTACCAAGAGGTGACGAAACATTTCTCCCACTGAAAACGCTACGTCCAGATGAACAGATTCAGCTTTTTGGGATTCTTTTACCTGGATTATTGAGCATGCATCAAGATATCAGCCTGGTTAGTAAGATAGATCCATACCTGAGCACTGGATAGACACAGATACTTGCTAATTAGTGCTAAATATAAAATACTCAAATTTCACTCATCAAAACTGGAGCACGACGTCTTAGAAAGGCTGTTAGTACAACTAATTATATGGAAAGCCACAAACACCACAAACAGGTTGAGAGGTCCAAATCAGTGTACTTGCAGAAGTTTAGTAGACAGTTCTGGGTACACGTTCCTGTGTTGGCAGCAACTTGTCGGTCAAAGTAGCCACATCACTGATAATAATAACCTGAAACCTTAATAAAATTTAAATGGATAAGTTATCAAAAACTTATCACCAACACTGTTGCCACAAATGGTTAAATTAGCCTGTGGAGACCTTTTCTTTTTTAACGAGGCCATCAACATGTTTATTTGTGCTGTAAAGTTGGGCATTTTAACATTAGTCAAGTGACTATTGGACAAACTGCAGTGTTTGGCAATTTCACTATGGCTTTATTTTTCAGCTCCATGGGTTTCTTCTTGGTAACAACAAAACAAAAATTCAATTTTAACTTAACAGAGAGGCACAGGAGTTTCTGTGTGTTTTTAATAGCATCAGTGATGGAGTCATTTTATTCAAGTGACCCCGTAATCCATGAACCTGAAATTGAAGCAGCAACAAGCACTGTTAACTTCATTATTTCCACCTGTCATTTTCCACTGGCATATTGAAAAACTTGCTGTTTAAAAAAAGTTTGTGTGTGCTTGCTCATCACAGAAATCACACAAATAATTAATCTATTAAAAAACAAAAACTACACCTCTGCCTTTTCCATTTTGTTGCCCAGATAATACTGATAATGTTAACTCAGACAATACTGTCTCGCAACATTCAAGCAGACAGTAGTGTGAAGTCATGTTGAACTTACACATGAAGTGCAGAAAAGATTTCTGTTCCTTGAAATCGGTTCAAACTTGACAACTTACCTGGAGACTGAAGGACACACAACAGCTTTAGAACATCTACACAGGCTAAAGGACATGAGGCCTAAAAGAATACCTGCATTTTCACATTCGAGGAGCATGCTTATTCAAGTGTGGAGACAGATATTGTCATGGGGTTTTGTTCCTGAGCTCTGAGTTTTTGTATTAGTATTTGGGCTCTGGAACGGGTTTCATTGCTCTTAGTTTTCCTTTATTTCTAGTCCAGCTGGATTCCTGTGTTTATGGTGTTTTGAGTTTTTCATTATTTTTATGTAGTTATTTCCTTGATTATATTCTCAATTTAGTCTTTCGGTTTTCTAGTTGTAGTTTTCTGCTAACCTCATGTTCCCTTGTATCTTGTCAAGTCATCGTCTCTGTGTTGGGTTTTTCTCTGTTGTGTTACTTCCTGTTTTATTTTGATAGTCATTTGTCTCTTGTGCCTTTCTTTTTTCTTTTCTTTAAATTTATGTCCACCTTGAGAGTCCTGCAACTGCATCCTTTTGTCCTGCCCACCATGACAGTCTGCATACCCTGCAGATTGTGACAGATATTTTTTGAGAAATTCATTTTTTTTTTTTTTTATGTGGGATTTAAAGTAAGACACAGTGAAGTTGCAGAGGTCAGAATGGGAAAACTGACACACAGGAGACAGTTTCTCAGCCCACCCAGCATTTGTTAATCAGTCCCTCCTCCAGACTTCACAACATCCAGACAGGCTGTTGACATAATACTTTAATGTGAGGACAGGTGGATTCAAAGCTCTTTATTACATTTACAATCCTCTGGGAGTTTGTTACCAAGAATCTAAACACTCACGGATCTTCACATCTGGTTATGTCAACAGCAGTCTCTTCATAACCTCTATAAGCCACGTGTCTGAAGTAAACTTCCTTCTACAGCACTCACTTTTATGTAGCCATTCATCCAGAGTGTTACCCCTCCTGCACTCCGTGCTCTCATGACAGACCTAGTAGAGACCCTCCTTTATGAGCATTGTTATTCTGAAGGGCATGTGATGCACTGTGACTCCCCCCTTTGCTCCTGCCGCTCCATGAGTAATCCCTGATCCCTGTAGTGTCACTGCAGTGATTCTCAGCCACCCCCAAACCTCACCAGAGAATGAGAAACTCTCAATGAAATATTTAGTGCTGTAAAAAGAGACATCTAGTTGCATCTCAATCCCTTGCATATGCTCATTTCTCATCTTCCTGCTAGTGGGATGCATTTGGGGACCCGGTGCCTCATCTGTAAAAGATGCGTACTGTGAAATGTACTCCCTTTGCCACGATTACAGAATACAGCCGCAGCGCAAACAAGACACAGGGGAATGCAGACACAGAGATAGAGACAGGAAGAAAAGGAGAAAATTGTGGAATTAGAGAAGGGAGGGGTGGAATAAATAGTGAACAGCAGTGAGAGAGGTTAGTGGGAAAGTGAGGGGAGAAGGGAGAGAAGCCATGAAAGAGACAGAGACACAAGGGAACATGTCTGTCTACTTAGATTTACACATTTTAAAATGGAGAAGCAGGCCACTTTTAGGAAAGCAATGTGGAGGTGGAGAGCAAAGGAGAGAAACATGAAACAAAAGAGACATGAGAGAGAAACAGAAGCATCACGTATCTCCTGGCCAAAACCTTTATTCCCTTTGTTTGAATAATTGATTTTTTTCTGGCTAGTAGGCCAAGTAAGATCACAACGACTCCGTGGTGTTATCTTGTCTGTATCCTTTTATCAGTTTTATTCGCTCTGTTGCATTTGACATGTGTAACGACTGGCTAAGGTGTTGTTTCATGCCACAAAGCCGATCTTTGGGTCTTTGATCAGATGTTTTCTCTTTAGCAGCTTTTCGGAGCCCATTTTTAAAGTTTTAGATCACTGGAATACAACAGAAGGCCTTCATCCTGTGTTGTGCTCATAAGCACTTGGCCCTGGTGATATCAAATGATAGAGCGACGATAAAGTCGATGGTTTTATTTTTATTTTCAGTTGACAACCAATTTCCCATGAAATCTAACCCAGCATACATGAGATGAAGATCTATTGAAGTTATACAGCTACATTCATGCAATCATCCCTCTCTGTCTGGGTATTGTTTGAGAGTTTTTATACCTGCTTTTACATGCCTGACTTTCTGTACCTGTACCAAACTTTGACTTCTTTAAATGTATACAAGGGGTGTGACTGTATGGACTTAAATAGCTAGTTGCCATACAATTTTGTACAGATATTATAATTTGGGCCACTAATACCACATAGTTTTCATGTGTTCCTTGAAGAATCTCTTCATCTGGTCATTGGATTGCAACATTTCATACAGATGTTCATGAAATCAAGAGTATGAATGCTAAGGGGATCCTCTGGTTGTTCCTATAGGCCAACTATAAGGGTTATATTTATGTTTTTGAGTGAAATGTCTCACCTATTTTTAGATTGGCACACTTTTCTCAGAACTAAATACCAGAACTTGAGTTGAACCCTTAATATTTTATGTTATGTTGCCTCAGCAATACTTCTAATAAATAAACAAATATATATATAGTGCTGCAAAATGAACTGATTCTTATATATATATATATACCCTGTTTGTGTCATGTGTGTTCCAGGTTAGGAGTGGATGACCGGTCCCTCGAAAGTTCTCTTGCCCGGTCTGGCTGTGAGGTCCACTGTTTTGATCCTAGCCTTAAGCAGCCTCACCTGCAGCAAGCTGAAATGTGGCTCCATCGCCTTTCTGTAGATTGGAGGGATCCCAGTCCGGCTATTGTTGCCCAGCGTCAGTATGCCAACACAAAGAAACTAGCCACCATACTTAATGACTTTGGACACAGAGAGGTAAGAGTTAGAGAGTGAGCCACAGAGGCTCTGCATAGGCACGGTTCTTGAATAAATCCTACTGCAGAGTCTACAGGTGGCACGGTAGCATGGTGGTTAGCACTGTCACCTCACAGCAAAAAGGTCCTGGGTTTGAATCCAAGCTGGAGCCTTTCTGTGTGGAGTTTGCATGTTCTTCTTGTGTCCGCAGGGCTTCCTCCCATTCTAAACTGGCCCCTCCAACCACTGTAATAATCTGACACCAACAAAAAAAATTGCTAGGCTGTTCTGCTAGCTAAATTAACTAATGTTAAACATCAAACTAAACAAACGAAATAATATGATGCTAATGAAAGTTATTTAGTCAAGTGTTTGTCTGCCACAGTTGAGGCTAGACTAGCAGGATTTAGTTATTTATCATTATATTTAATGGTTATTTTCTGCTCACTCACCACTATCTTGCTTCTTTTCCTCTTTCTTTTTTCTTTTCTTTTCTTTTCTTTCTTTTTTTCACTCTCAGAAGGAAAATATTTCATTTTTCACTGACTGGCTTTTGTTTTTGTCATTCAGTTTGTTTAAACAGAATCTTGCATACAGGAGTTAGTGGAGTCAGGTGGGGTCTCCTTAGAGAGGTCAGGTCTCTCCTACTGACATTTCAAACCGCAAGTTTGTCAGCCCTCAGGTGCCCCACACTGGTCTGGGGCCCCAAGCAGTTGCCTGCCCGTGACCATGAATTGGATAAGCGGAAGAAAACCTATTAATGGTTGTAGATTCTGCTTTAAAACTGCCTCAAACCTGAAGGTGTTCCTTTATTACTGTATTGGCATTATTCATATGCTGCAACCAAGCACAGGCCTGCTCCTGTGCACCTCAACATAAAACAGCTCATCATGATTAATTCCTCTGTTGTCTGTCTTAAACTCCAGGTGAATATCTTCACATATATAATTTTATTTTTATTACAAATATTACTGTGCTGTATGTATTACCTCTCCAAAACTCCTCAGGGTTTGTTTTTCACCTCATCAGATAGGGATCTGCATTCATGATCAATCATAAACACATGCACCAAGCCCACTGATAGCATGCATACTAATAAACACAGTCATAGATCCAGCAAACATGCCTGAATAGGAACAGGCTGAATGGTAATTCAAGGTCAAGGAAGCCATGGTTCTTTAAAGAGGTAATGACTTAAAGGCACCAGGCTCTCTTCTTGTAATGTCTCCACCTCACAAGGTAGCTTTAGTAGTTATGGTTACAAATACTGATTAAAGACAGTCAGTTTGGTAAATTAATGCCTTGATACCATTAAAGGTCCAATATGTAGTTAAAAAACAATAGCCATTATCTCCATTATTGTCATTTCGCCGATCCACCTTTTCTGGTTATCCTCCTATTTCTAGTTAGAGCAGTTATAGGTATGAGTGGCTCCATAGTGTAGTGGTTTTTACATTTGCCTAACACATGAAATATCCCTGGTTTGAGTTCAGGAGGAGATACAAATACCTGAGAGGGTTGCCTGCAAAAAATCTGTGGTGACCATTTGTAAGTAAGGGAGCAGCCAAAAGAAGCCAACAGGCACCTGCTAATGGTGCAAATGGTTGTGCTGTGCCACTAATTCCACCCACAAAAAAACCCAGGAACATAACTAATTTCTACCTTGGTTCAAGGAATGAGTTTCATTTGTGTAAGTCAGCATGAACTAAAAATATAAAACAGGATTCTGCATGCACCTTCCAGCAAAATGCAGCTGATTCAGGTACTTCTCAGCTTGAGGACAACAAACTTTCAAAGTACAGGAGGGACTAAATTGCACTCATTAATAGAACTGCTAAGCGTAAACTGATTGGTGAAGACACAGTGAAGCTGAAACATTTGTACAACTGAAGGCTCTTTAATTGAAAAATTTGAAAAATCCCAGCAGAAATTGTTCTGTATATGTGCTGTTGCTGAAAATATAGCTGCTCTGCAGTACTGGCTGGTACAACATGCTTTTTGATACTACACTATAAGTCAAATCCTTATCCCATAGACCCTGCTTACACTTGGTTCAGGCATCTGTCTTTGGTCAGATATGGGTTTAGTGTAAACAGTCATGTTTGTCAATGGACATAACAGGAAAATATGTCATCAGTTCAGGGTGTGGCGACCTTGTTTCATCTTGTGGTGACAGGCAGATGTGACATAGACAGTATGAAATCTGAACATATGAGTCCTAAGTTTCTCTTTATTTGTTTTCTTATAATGTTTCTTGTATGAAAAAAAAAAAAAACTGATTCATGGAATTTGGGCTTCCACTGGTTTCCTCTAGTACTACCCTCAGGACAAAGGGCCTGTGTTACACAGAAGTTATTCTTTTGCTGAGACGAACTTTGCCGAGCAGCTCTATCAATGCCACCCTGGGACAAAATCTATTTTTTGCATCACCACTGTTAAGACTCTATGAAAAGCAAAGCATAATGTTTATTCCTCCAAACTTCTCTCCTGTAATGAAGTGAACATTTCAGTCAATATACTGGCCACTAGCTGGGGCTTATGAGTGTTTTTCCCTAAAAACACACAAAAAAAAGACTACATTTAAATGAGACTAAAGCAAAATGCCTTTCATAGAAACAGGTGCTTTGCTTTAGCTGATTTAAGCTGAGCGGTTCGAGTTGTTAAATCATTTTCTGCAGTCAAAAACAAACATTGGATCATATAAGGTATTTGGAAAGATATGAAGATGGTGTGTGACAAGGTATGAACAAATAAAGACTGGCGTGTTTACAGTACGTGTGGGTGGGTTTGTACACCATGCTGCGTTATAGATAACAGACCTCACCTGTTTTAAATGCAGAGCCACACATGCATCCTTGTAATGAGGTTTTAATGTGAGTACACAGTGTGCCGGAGGAGCAAGCAGCAAGCAGTAGCAGAACTGTTTCTTCTCCAATCCTCTGCGACAGGAAAGGCAGCAATCAAGAAACGGAGTCGCTCTGAAAGGTCAAAATATGCATTTGTGCAGCACTTCTTATCTGCTTTGGATTAAAAACCACACAGATGACTCATTCACTGAGCTCTAGTGACCAGCTGAGACAGCACACACACTGTCACAGCAGGGGGGCAAATGTCAGTAACAGGAAGTCACATCTCATTTAGCAAAAAAAAAGCTGCATATTGGACAATTGATCATGGCAGTAATTGTATAACACTGCCCAGAGATGCTACCATACCAAATTTAATTAGGCTAAGCAGAAAAAACGTACAGCTAACAATCTTTTAACAAAGATGGTGCTTCTTGTGCTTCGACTGTGCACCAAAATAAATACAGAAAGAATGTTACACTCATGCGTTTTTGTTTGCTTGTTAAAAGGTTGCAGAAATAGCCTAAAGAGAGAATCAGTGGCATCTTTGCGAGGTTCCGTCCTGATGTTAATGCAGCGTTTGAAGTGTTTTCACAAACCTTTAAGATATAAAATTAATATTTGAAAGTATGATCTGCTCTCTGGTGGCACACTCACCAATTAAGGCACTTAAAACAAATAACAAGGTTAGGTGGGTTGTCCTGTTTGGCTGGTCAGTTGAGGTATTCTGACAAGGCCAATTGTGCAATAAAAGAAAAAATAATAATGGGTAATAGCTAGGATTCATCTCAAATAAATACATTTCAGGTCAACTAACAAGCCCAAATGTAAACTTCCATTTTACAGTTCTTCTCTCAAATCAGCAAACTTGTTTGTTTACAAAGACTCAGACAACTTTTTATCAAAAGCCTCTCTAAAATGAAAATTTGTTCCAATGTGCTATCTAATGCTGAGACTGCTGTACAGAAATAATCACATGCATTATGACTCACTGGGAGAGGAGGAACTCGTTGCCCATTGGGTAAAACTGTTTACAGCAGTCTCACATTAATATCTCTGTTAGAGAGGGCAGGAATTTCACAGTGTGCAAAGTCATTTGACATAAAATTGTCTATGGAGGCTATCCACTAGGGCTGATCAGCTTCGTTATGGGAATCTAATTCTATTCTAATCTACTCCTGACTTCTCAAAGATTTTTTTTAAGACAGCCACAGAAATTCACAATTTATGATTTGCTGGCACAGTTTAAGATTCAAATGAAGCTTAAAACATACAAGTTAATGTTGTTAAATATAATAAAATATAAAGATAAGCACCCCCGCGACCCTGAATTGGATAAGCGGAAGAAAATGGATGGATGGATGGAAATAAAAACAACCCTCATATGCTTACTTCATCCTTGAAATCTGGTTAAAGGAGAACTTAAACATTTTGGGATTTTTCTTTTGGCGGCACAGTGGTGCAGCGGTTAGCACTGTTGCCTCACAGCAAGAGGGTTACTGTTTTGAACCTGCCAGCCAGTTGAGGCTTTTCTGTGTGGAGTTTAAATGTTTTCCCTGCACAGTGTGGGTTTTCTTTGGGTATTCTGGCTTCCTCCCACACTCCAAAAATATGCATGTTAGGTTAACTGGTGAATCCACATTGACCAAATGTGAGTGTGAATGGCTGTCTGTCTGTCTGTGTTGGACCTGTGATAGACTGTTGACCTGTCCAGGGTGTACCCTGCCTTTTGAAAACCTAACAATAAAACATTTTCATGTTTGTAGTTAAATATGAAGCCAAAGGAAATCAGAATATTTGAACAGAAATCACCCCATGCCCCACCCATAGACACACCCCTGTATGTGCAGTCTATTTGAGAGAAATGGCTGGGTAACCAGGAGAGATTCCAGTAAATTACTGATCTTACGTTAAGAAATAGTTCAGTGCACAGCCTTCTTTAAAACTGCAGATCGTGGTCGAGTGCACTAAATCTCAGCTAAGCTACCTCACTGCTACCTAGAAATTTCAAACTATTCCTTTAAAACAGGGTTTTCAGATTAATCTATTTCAGTCAAATAAATCCAGATAAAATACTGTGCTTTTGAAACATCAGGAAACAGTCGGCTCCTTCCAACATAGTTAAGGACCATTTAGCATGGCAAACTCCTCACAGCAATGTAGAAAAAGTCATCTTTCAAAAGCTCTAACACCATATGGGTTCTGCTCAGAAGTCTTGCCAATACTTGGGATCTCTCCTGCAGACAGTTCAGATTGGCATCACTGGATAAGGGACCACAAAGGCAAAAAGGCAATTTATGTGAAGTCCACTGGGGAGAAAAATTACAACAGATAGAATGAAGCTGTGTGATCAGCTATAATGCTTAAAACACAATACAATATACACACATAGGCAGATACCTTTTCAGTGATGTCTGATAATTTTCCATCATAAGGTTTCTGTCCAATTAAAAAGCATATTTCTGCTTGTGGCAGTGTGGGGAAATGATGGGGAGGACAGAGGACAACATTTAGCCACAGAGAGCTGTTTTTGAATCCTGTTCAGCTCCACTAATGAGGTCTGGGAATATTGTCGTTTTGCAAATGCGTCAATTGGAGAGGAATTTCATGGCCAGTTTAATATATGTGCTGCAATGCCACCAGACATTCTCAGTTTAGCTCAAGAAATGTTAGCATTTCCTACAAAAAACATCAAAGCTGCCATCTTTAATGTAATAATCCCTGATATTTTCTTTGGTTAATTAATCTACTAAAGTCTTTGCATTATTAACTATGGCTAGATGATGCACTTCCTGAGAAAATGATGAGATATTGGTAAGTCTAAAAGACATAAAGGAACTGTCACCAGTAAGAATTTTGAACCTATAAAGGTCAGACAATGGATATCTTCAGCAATCTGCTGTGCTAAACCTAAGAGGAAGCCCAGTGTCCTGAAGATATGCATAAAACTTTGAGTATGCATGAATGTCCTTACACGAATATGACCTAAGGGTGCTATTAACATTCATCTTCTGAAGCATTTCCTCACTGCTCTATCACAGCAAGCCTTGTCAGGCTGCTCTTTCACTCAATCCATCATCAACATTGCCAGAGCAGAAAAAAACCAAGCTTCACTTACTCCTTTTCATCTTTTAATAGCTTTTGCATTCAAAAACTCCACACAGTTTGGTGTCATTGTGGTGCTACAACAGAATGCATTTATTACCTAAATAAGACACGTTTAAATCAAAAGTTTTTCCTGTTCTGTTTAAGGTGGATGTATTGAAGGCAGATATGGAGAGTGCAGAATGGAAGATTTTGGAAAATCTGATCCTCGAAGGAGTCCTGGACTCAGTGGGACAGCTGCTGCTGGAGCTTCACCTGCACTGGGCAGGCTTCGAGGTGGGAGGCGATGAACCATCTGTGGTGCGGTACTGGTACAGCCTGCTGAAGGAGCTTGAACACTTCAACTTCCACCTCTTCCATGTCCACAGCAACCCTGCCAAACCTCACCTCTTTCTACATAAGAATGTCCTTAATGCCAGCAGTGCTTACACCTTGAGCTGGGTGAACACTCAGTGGAAGCCTTTAGGGAAGCCAGATAGAACTCAAAAATAACTTGACTATAATAACTAATAACTGGAAATCTTAATGTGCAACATGGACTTTCTAGGCTACAGCTCTTCTCAAACACACTGCTCTTATCTAGCCTGACCTTTGAAAAAAATAATAAAAATCTCTGCTCCTACTTATCCTCCCAGTCTTCCTCTGCTGGCCTGTGATGACCTCAGCCAAGTAGAGGGGCAGTGTAATTGCCTCCAGAGGCTCTGTGTTCTACCTCATAGTGGCTGTGTCATTGGCTGCAGGAAAGCCTCGGAGTCACAGTCACCATCATCAAGGTCCTATCTAAGCCTGGCCCATAGCCAAACAGTCCTACCTGATAGTAGACAGCAGAGGTCCAGAGACCACGCAGCTCACAAGATAAATTATGAATTCAAGGAAGCGGATACAGTGTTACAGGGTCACCAACAGTGAGTGAATATTTTAACGAGAAGGTAAAGAGATGGGATCTGCTCCTGAAGAAGTAGTTTCCATGCATCATCAAAGCATGACAATGTGATAAATGGGACTGTACACTTGTACAGAGTGTGCTTGTTGGCTATTGAAACGTGGACGTGCATGCAAGTAAGAGAAAAACACAACTATAATTCTACAGTTTCTGGGATTATAATAGAAAATAACAATTCAGTCACACAGAATAATTTTACATCACTGTCAGTTCCTTTCCTCCACCAGTTTTCTTGTGTTCAGCTGGCTTTACTCCATTATCTGTGCAGCACAACACTGCCAACAATCTGGAAAAGTAGCACTTAAAAACAACACATTATTCAGTTATTGAAATTTCCCAAATCTTTTGATGATCAACTTAATTTCTCCTCTTGATTTTGAGTTGAAAGAATAAATCGCTTCATTTTTTAAAAAGGTAAACTTCAGAATGTTTATTTCCAATACAACTGAAAACAAAGAATTTTATTTTTTTTTTAGCAAGAATATCAAAAGGTATACTACCAGGACATTGCAAAATACAGTGACAAAAACACATTTAAAAATACCAAGGTACCCCCTTTAATAGTTTTTCTGCAGTAGGAAGATTTCTTAAAAGTTCATGTTTGTACAGATATTACATGCAAGTATTTTGATCTCTCACAGGGTACAAAAAA
>VUQS01024902.1:2739-17441 GCA_015108495.1 Heterochromis multidens | reverse complement strand
GTTGGTGGGTGGGGTGTTGGTGGGGGGGGGGGGGGGGGTACACTCTGTTTTGCATTGTTGATATTTTATTACTTCTTCTTCTATTATTGTTTTTGTTATTGTTAGCACAGTGGTGCAGTGGTTAGCACTGTTGCCTCACAGCAAAGTCTGGAGTGGAGTTTGCATGTTCTCACTGTGACTGAATGAACCAACCCCATGCAAACATTTAAGTTTGAGGATAATTAAAACAATACCACATTAAAGACCAATAGATACTGTTAGGTCCATAAGAATTTAGACAATAAGACAATTTTTGTAACTTTGAATCTGTACACCACCACAGTGGATTTTAAGTTCATCAAGATGTGATTGAAGTGCAGACTTCCAGTTTAAATTCAAGGGGTTTTACAAAAAAAATTAGACTACTTCTATATCACTCATCTTCTAGGTTTGCTATCTGTGTGCAGAAACATGTCAGGTTAAAGTCACCTCCCTGGTCAGAGATTTTGTCAGAAGTGTTTGAATCATTGTGAGAAGAATTCTTTTATCTTTTTATTTTCTTTTGAAAATCTGTCTCCCTTGCCAATCTGACTCAGCAGATTGGCTGATATATTTAGGAAGGTTAAGCAGTATGTATCACCTATCAACACCAGTGCAGTGCCATAAATCTTACTAAATCATTTTGCTGGGAAAGCAAACAAGTCATTCCAGCTGAATGTGGAAAAGTTTTCAGCTTGCTGTGTTGTTCTTGGCATAGCTGGTTGTAATAGCAACAAGACCCTTCCTGGTAAAGGAAAGCTCCTCCCCCAGTGTTCGAGGTATGAGCTTCATCCAAGATCAGGAGTGAGATTGGACGGATGAATTTCAAAGCGCCTGGGTTTTTATCCTTTTCTCACTCTAAACACAAACCTGGATTAAGGGTTACATATAAAAAAAAAACCAAACAATATAATCATCTAAATGATCTGACTAACCTTTCCTTACCTTTTGTTAGATAGAAACTTTGTCTGTGTTGTCGAAAACTGTCTTTAATTTCACCACGTAGCCTTAAATCTGACAATTTACAATGCAAGATAGCAGTGAGAGCAAATAACACAGAAACAAACAACCTGATTAAAAAAAACATATAAATACATAAATACTGTATATCAATATGTCCATACTATATGATCATAAAAAACTTAATTAATTAGTTACAAGTTAACCTGGTGTTGGTACCTTTGTCAGCAGCAGCATTATTGTACACCAAAACTAGGAGGCTCTGTTTAAAAGAGCAACAGTTTACACAAGAACAAAGAAACTCATAAGGCTGTTAACCAGAAACTGCAGCTCGTCAAGGTACCAACACCAAAGGGCACTTTGTGTATCTCAGAGATGTCAGTGGCTTAAAAAAAAACAGTAGTTTTTAACACGCTGAGAATGAGGACAGACTCTACTAGTAATAAGTAATTACATCACTTTCCAGTCACGTCACACCTTCTATAATTAAATTCTGTTGTCAGAAAGACACATGCTGAAGTTTAAACATAAAAGTTTTAATGTTCCTAGTGAGCTGGATCATGAACAAGATTTTTTTTTTTTTTTGGTGAATCCCATACACAATACGTACAGAATTTGCTAGGTACAATCCAAACTTGGGCTTACACTCATCAGACTGCTTAACTAAATAGGTCAACCCAAAAGACCCAAATAGGTGTGGCTTCAACCGCAACTGCTGAAATGTTATCAAAGGAATATAAAATATACAGACGAGGACTTTCTTAATATTAAACACACTATCCTGGGGGGGGGGTGACTATCATGGCAGAGTGTTTCACCTACTATTACAATTGATAGTAACATTATTATGAACCTTCTAAATTACTAGTACATATAAGAAATTATTCAATGGCCTTATGTATGGGATATCACAACAACAGTCGCCTCAAGGTGCCATGTATGTAGTTATATATATTGGGGTGGCTGTAGTCCAGGAGGCAGAGCAGGTCATCTACTAATCAGAAGGTTGGTGCTTTGATCCCTGGCTCCAGCTTTGGCTCCAGTTTGCATGCCAAAGTATTCTTGGGCAAGATACTGAACCCCAAGTTGCTCTCCAATGCATTCATTGGAGTGTGAATGTGTGTGAATGCTAGATAGAAAGCACTTAAGTGCAGGGAAAAAAATGCGCTTGTGTGAACGGTTGAATGAGGCATGTTGTATAAAGTGCTCTGAGTGCTCAAGTAGAGTAGAAAAGCACTATATAGAGTCCATTTATATTTGTTTATTTATCAGACATATCATCTGTGGTTGTTCTGAAGAGGTGAAACTGATCATTCTGTACAGAATTATTTGCATCAGATAAGGAAGCTTTCATGAATGAACATATTTAAATCACACATTTTGCTTATATCATACAGTGACACAGAGTAATTAAAAAGACAGAGAAAACACTGGGCACAAAATTTTTCATAAGTCAGCTTTAAGAGTGATCTTAAAGCCGCAAAACAGCTGAAGGCCAGAGCTGTGTGAATGAATGAATGAATAAAACACCAGCTGGTTTTACATATTAGAGGCTGAATATCAGTTGAATTTGATTTTGTACCTACATTCTGCACAAAGCAAAAAAAATACACTCATTAATCAGGGATGTCTTGATGGATGCTCAATCATCCAGGTAAGGAAATCCCCTGTGCTTTCAGGAAAACACAACATCCAAATGAACAGAATCAACTTTCTGGGATTAATCAGGGATGGTTTTAGTGCCTTAACTCTTTTGCTATCTATAGGGCATTTTCACACCTATAGTTCATTTACTCTGGTCTGAATCAGTTGACTAGTTTGTAAACTTGAAGTTTTTTTTCCCGTGGTTTGGTTCCTTTTCACACAGAGAAAACTACAAACCCTATGAGAACATTCAGTCCGCTTATTGGACAGATGTGTTTGGGTCGGGAGCAACAAAAGTAAATACAGGAATAAGGTGCTGTGTTCTGGAGTATTGGAGAACATGGAGAAATTATGTTTATTTCATGCCTAGTTGCTACCCTGTACTGACCTTTGGACATCTGTGGTACCCTGACAGTACCTTCCCAGAATGCAAAGCATACGTGGCTGCAGGAAGGTGTATAGCTCAAACTTGCAAGATACACCTGGTAGTTGGGTCGGATCAAGGTCGGATCACATTCACACCATAAACGAACCACTCTGGAGTTTGTTCGGAACTGGACCGAGACCACCTCCTCCCAAGGGTCTCAGTGCGATTGTTTTGGTCCGCACCCAAGTACAATTACTGTATTCACATCTGCACAAACGAACCGCTCCAAGGGGGAAAACAAAGAAGTTTGTTTTAAACAGACTAAATTCCACAGGTGTAAAAACACCCTTAGACAGTTGATATTGGCAGGATTACAAGAAGCTTCACACTGAAAATAGTCTGTCAAGTGCAAAAGTCCTATAACAGTAATGTACAAAAGTCTTGTGCCACCCCTAATTCCTTTAAATTTTAATTCCAAGGAGCCAGACTTTCTTGTAATTTTTAAAGTGGTCTTGAGCAAAAGTTCTCCAGGCTTTCTGAAGGTCTCTCAAGGTTTTTCTTTAGACACTGGCTACTTTTTTCACTCATTTCATCACTCATCCAGTCCTTGTAATTGACCATTTTCAGAGGAATGTTTTATTTTATTTTTTTTTTAAGCCACTTAATGGTGACGTATGAATCATTTAAACATAAAAAAGGTACCTAACTCAAGTGATGAGCCAGTGTTGTGTCTACACATAACAAATAACTTAGCAAAGATTCAATTTTATATGGTATCTTTAGACACTTTGTTACTAGCAGCCTGTCACAAAAACACATAATCTTAAACGCATAATTTTGAGGAAACTGGACTAGTGGAGGACAAAAGAAGAACTAGCAGGCCAAACTATCTACAGCAGATGAACAGTATCTGAAAATCATGTCCTTTAGAATTTTTTTTTTTTTAATCCATCAAAGACCTGACACAGGACCTGAGAGATGCATCTGGCCCTTCAGTTCCATCTATTGTTTATCGAAGCCTCATCAGAAATGTTCCATGGTAAATGGACTGGTACTTAAATTGTGCCTTTCTGCTCATGTTAACACTCAAAGCGCTTTCTACTGCAAGTCTCATTCACCCAATCACACACACTTTCATACAGCGCTTTTCTCTATGGCTAAGCACTTTCTAGCACTCACACACGCTTACACTCACAATTACACACTTACAATGGATGCATCGGGAGCAACTTGGAGTTCAATATCTTGCTCTTGCTTCAGTCCATATACAACCCACTGGAAAGGTGGCAGTCAAGAAGACATTCTTAAGGAAGGGAAACAGAGAGAAAATGCTGAAGTATGACAAATTACACAAGAACTGGACCAAAAATCAGTGGCAACAGGTCTTATCGAGTGAATCCAAATGTGAAATTTTTCATTCAAAACGTCGACAGTATGTATGGAGGTGGTCAGGAAAGAAGTACAAAAGTGAGTGTCTACAGATCGGTGAGGACACTATCATGGTTTAGAACTGCATTTTAGCCAGTCTCAGTGTTCCAGGGTTTCAGGGTTTCAATGGTGTTGGGGGATGGAGAGTCTTCACACACCAAAGTTAGTGTCATGGTCCTGGGTGTTGGAACCAGAGTTTTGAGTTTTGTATTCTTGATTTAATCTTTTGGATTTTTAGTATTTAGTTCTGGTTACTTTTGTATTCTGGGTTCTGTTTACATTTTGAGTATTGGTTTGTATTTAGTTCTTTGTGTTTTAGTTTAGTATAGCCTCCCCAGTGTCCTTTTGTATCTTGTTAAGTCTTTGTCTCTGTCCCCCATTTGTCACTTCCTGTTTTATTTTGATACTCTGTTGTCTTTTGTGCTTCGCCTTTAGTTTTTCACCCCCCACCTGCATCTCATCATCTTGATTGGTTTCTCCTGTGTGTAGTTCCCCAGGTGTTTCCACTCTCCCTAAATATGCCATGTATGTATATATAACCTCTGTCTCATAAAATAAAGAGCTTTAGGTGGACTGTCAGTCAGAAAGCAATTGGATCAGTTCAACATCAGTCAAACAGTGCCATTACCAACAATATCACCATGGATACCTCCTGATGCCACAGTAGATTTTACATTAATAGGAAAGAAGAACAAGGGTAGGGCTTTTATTTGAAACTCACATACAGTACATACATACATTAATCAGTATTATAATTATGTTCAAATCTATACAGATCCATCAAAGAATACAGCCAGTCAAACTGAGATAGCATTCATTGTTCCACAGTTTCATGTCAAAGTAGGGAAAAGGATTAATGATGGATAGTCGGTATACACAGGAGCAATACTTTTAGCAGCTCAATAGGTAGAAGACCATTAAGAGCAGTAATTTGTTTAGATTCAAGTTCATCATCTTAAAGCGCTTTGAGTACTCCGGGAGAGTAGAAAAGCGCTATATAAGAATCAGTCCATTTACCATTTACCATCATCGGCCAGTTTACAGCACAGTCACTCAGAAAGCAGACCAGACATCCTAATAGAGATAAAGCAAATCCTGTACAGAATGAATATGATGGGGTTTACAGTTACTTATGGATTCCAGCACACTATGGTATACAGGGAAATGAAATGGCAGATATGGTTACAAAGGAAGCCACAAAAGTATGTTAGTTAACCTGGTTATTAACTTCAGTCGGACAAAAATAAAGAGCATAATAAGGCAGAGAATGAAGGAAAAGTGGCAAAAACAATGGGAGTAAGAAACGAGAGGACGGTGGAAAGGAGAGGAAAGTAGGAGAAATGAGAAACACAGGAAGGAGGAGGTAAGAGGAGACAGTTGTATTTTGGCTCAGATTTGGACACACTGGTTTAAAAAGTACATTATTCATAATTGGGAAACAATACTGGGAAATGTGATTATTATGGAGAAGAGGAAATTATAGAACATGTTATATTACACTGACAGAAGTATCGGGTGGGGAGAAAGCAACAGATTCAAAACCTAAGCAGAATGAAAGTTAAACTGGATCTCATTGATTTACTGCAACAAACCTCAAGAAGTGAAAGTTATCAGGGCATATGTAATTTTTTAAGACTAATAAGATTTTGGGTTTTTTTGTGTCATGTGTTTGTCATTTTTGACCAGTATATGTCCTTCAATATGCACATTAAAAAATATGTAGGACGTCTTTCTCTCATCTGCACATTATCACTACAATTAGAAACAAACTAGTTCATGCATTTATTACTTTAAGGCTGAACTGTTATAATTCTCACTGAAAAACCTTCAGTTAATCCAAAACACTGCGGCAAGAGTACTGACAGGGAGTAGAAAGAGATCATATTTCTCCCATATTTGGTTCTTTTCATTAACTCCCTGTTATATCCAGAATTTAATTTAAAATTATTCTCCTCACATACAAATTCTTGAAATATCAGGACCAATCATACCTTAAAGATTCTACTTCCTAGAGTTCATAAAAGTAGAATGGAAAGCAGATCCTTTAGCTATCAGGCCTCCTATGAATCATCAGAATCAGAATTAATCCCTGAGGAAATTACTATGGAAGCAATTCCTAGTTTGGATTTGGGAGACAGACACCCTCTCTACATTTAATATTAGGCTAAAAATTTTCCTTTATGATAAAGCTTATAGTTAGGGCTGGATTAAGGGACCCTGAACTATCTCTTAGTTATGCTGCTATAGGTTCAAGCTTCTGGGGGAATTCCCATGATGCACTGAACATTTATTTTCTTCTCTCCTTATGTTTATACATTACTGTATATACTGCATTACTTTTAAAATAAAGAAACCTCCAACCTCCCCAGTTGCGGATGAGAGGAAAGAGAAGATAGTAAAGAGAGACAGGATAAAAGGCAAACTAAAGGAGAGAGGGCTGGAGTTTGAAAAGAGTGAAAAGAGGGATGAGTGAAGAAGAAACTCAAAAAACTTACCATGACACACTAAGCGTCATGGGAAGCCCCCAGCAGCCTATTGCAGCATAACTAAAGGAAGGTTCAAGGTCACCTGATCCAGCCCTAACTATGAGCTTTTTCAAAAAGGAAAGTTTTAAGCCTAATTGTTAAAGTAGAGAGGGTGTCTGTCTCCCGACTCCAAACTGGGTGCTTGTTCCAGTCCAAGGGCCTAATAGCTGAAGACTATGCCTCCCATTCTACTTTGGAAAACTCCAGGAACAACAAGTAAGCCTGCAGTCTGTGAGTGAAGTGTTCTTTTAGGATAATACGGTACTATGAGGTCTTTAAGATAAGATGGGGCCTGATTATTCAAGGTTTTGTATGTGAGAAGGATTGTAAATTCAATACTGAAGTTAACAGGGCGCCAATGAAGAGAAGCTAATATAGGAGAAATATGCTCTCTCTTTCTAGTCCTAATTAGTACTCTCACTGCAGCATTCTGGATCAACTGAATGCTTTTCAGGGAGCTTTTAGAGTGACCTGATAATAATGAATTACAAAAGTCCAGCCTAGAACTAATAAATGTATGAACTAGCTTTTCAGCATCACTATGAGACAGGATGTTTCTGATTTTAGTGGTGATGTGCAAATGAATAAAGGCAGTCCTACATATTTGTTTAATGTGCACATTAATGGACATATCCTGGTCAAAAATGACTCCAAAATTCCTCACTGTGTTACTGGAGGCCAAGTTAATGCCATCCAGAGTAAGTATCTGGTTAGACACCATGTTTCTAAGGAATGAGTGCAATAACCTCAGTTTTGTCTGAATTAGGAAATTAGTAGGGAATTAGAGGTCATACAGGCCTTTATGTCTTTAAGAAATGCCTGTAGTTTAACTAGTTGATTTGTATCATCTGGCTTCATGGATAAATAACGCTGGGCATAATCTGCACAGCAATGAAAATGTATGCAGTTTTATCCAATAATATTTCCTAAGGGAAGCATCCAAATGGACTGGTTGTTATATAGTGCTTTTCTACTCTACCTGTGCACTCAAAGCACTTTATACAACATGCCTGATTTACACAAGTACTTTTCTTTTTCCCCTATGCTCAAGTGCTTTCTATCTAACATTCACACACTGATAGATGCATTGGAGAGCAACTTGGGGTTAGTATCTTGCCCAAGGATGTTTGGCATGCAGACTGGAAGCAGCCAGGGATTGAACCACCAACCTCCTGATTAGTAGATGACCTGCTCTACTTCCTGAGCTACACCCACCCCAATATATAGCTCATATACATAGCTTACATATATGATATAAAAAATATTGGTCCCAGCATGGAACCCTGTGGAACTCTGTGATTAAACTGCTCACAATAACTGTGAAAAAGACTCCCTATTTACATGAACAAATTGGAGTCTGTCAGATAGATATGATTCAAGCCACTGTAGCACAGTTTCTTTAATACCAACTGTGTTTAAATCTCTGTAGTAAAATATTGTGGTCAACAGTATCAAACGCTGCACTGAGGTCTAATAGGACAAGCATAGAGATGAGTCCACTGTCAGAGGCCATAAGATCATTCATAACCCTCACTAGTGCTGTTTCTGTGTTACTCTCAGTCCTGACTGAAACTCTTCAAATAAAATATTCCTTTGCAAATGATCAGTTAACTGTCTGACAACTACTCTTTCAAGAATTTTTGAAATAAAAGAGGAAGGTTAGAAATTGGTCTATAATTAGCTGAGCCAGCTGGATCAAGTAAGGGCTTTTTAGGTAATGGTTTAATTACCTCCACCTTAAAAGCCTGTGGTATGTAGCCTGTTAAAAAAGATAAATTAATTGTATTTCAAATTAAAGCATTAATTAATGGTAAAACTTCTTTGAGCAGGAATGGGATTTAAAAGGCACATTGATGGTTTAGAGGAAGAAATTACTGAAGTTAATTCAGAAAGATCGATAAGAGAAAAAGAGTCTAAGTAAATATCAGTGGTTATAAAAGTTGCCATACTTAACGACACATCTGTGCGACGGCTGTGAATACTGTTTTCTCTAATGGTTAAAATTTTATTTGTGAAGAAATTCATAAAGTCATTGCTAGTTAAGGTTAAAGGAATACTCGGCTCAACAGAGCTCTGACTCTTTGTCAGCCAGGCTACAGTGCCAAAAAGAAACAGGTTGTTCCTGTTTTCCTCAATCAGTGAGAAATAGTAAGATGTCCTAGCTTTACTCAGGGCTTTTTTTATAGAGTAACAAACTGTTTTTCCAGGCCAAAAAAAGATATTCTAAATGAGTGCAATACCATTTCCTCTCCACCTTATGCGTTATCTGATTTAAAGTGCATGTTAGTGAATTATACCAGGGAGTTAAACACCTCTGATTTGTTTGCCTTCTTTTTCACAGGATCCAGCGTCGTACGCACTGAGGATGTAATACTATTAACAAGATAATGAACCTCTGTGTGAGTAAAGTTTAGGTAGCTGCTCCACATTGTGTTGGCACATCACATTGAAGAAGATAACAGTGAAGGAAGCACTTCCTTAAACTTAGTTACAGCAGGACATCTACTTAGGACATCTACTGTAATGAAATTTATTGTCCAGTGCTGTGTAATCCATTATTGTGAAATTAAATGTTGTCAAAAAATGGTCAAACAAAAGAGGGTTTTCAGGAAATACTGTCAAATGTTCAGTTTCTATGCCATATCAGGACAAGCGCCAGAGTTGATTAAAACAATGAGTGGGATCATTTACATTCTGTGAGAAGCCAATTAAATATCGTAAAAAAATTACATGCTTTGTTGAAGCTGTCATTTTTAGCATTTACATCAGAACTGAGCACTAAATCAGACAAGAAGTCTGAGAAATCAGATAGAAACTCTAAGTAAGGGCCAGGAGGATCATAGATAACAAATAAAACAGGTTTTTGACTTTTCCAGTTAGGGTGGACAAGGCTAAGAGTAAGGCTTTCGAATGAATTAAAACTCTGTCTAGGTCTTTGGTTGACTGATAAGCTAGAGTGAAAGACTGTTGCCACTCCTCCTCCTCGGTCTGTGCTTCAAGGATTGTGACAGTTAGTATGACTCGGGGTTGTTGATTCATTTAAATTAACATTATCATTCTGCTGTAACCAGGTCTCTGTAAGGCAGAATAAACCAATATGTTGATCAATTATTAAATCATTTACTAATAGGGACTTAGAAGAGAGAGACCCAATGTTTAATAATCCACATTTCACTGTTACACTCTTTGGTGCAGTTGAGGATGTTGTATTATTCTGTCTTTGTGAATTTTTATTAATTGTTTTTTTTTGCAGGTTTTTGGTTTGTTTTTTGATGGTCTGGGAGTAGACACAGTCTCTATGAGGTTGGGGTTTTGGGAAGATACCAGGAGGAGAGAAACTGCAGTGTCTGCAGTGTTTGAGTCACAACATGTACTGAATGTTAAAAAAGTACAGTAGAATTTGACTAAAGCAAATTCTTTGTAGTGCAAAATCCAAGTCCTTTCATCAATGCTTCTTTAGAATTTTCTGCGAGTTTGATTTTATTAGGCTTTGCTCACAGAAACCTGAGTACATGTAGTTTTTCCACATCTAACCAATGTTTCCTTAGTTATACCAGGAACACCACCGAAGGTTATAGGTAAGGATGATCTGAGCTCTGGTCACTGTCATGGCTGTCCCCGTCGGTTGCCGGTGTCATCAAACTGGCTGAGTGTTTCAGTCCTAATATCCCGGAAAACTCAGATGGGAGTAAAGTTCCCTTTTTTACATTCACCAGTTCTTTCTCCCGTGCTGCAGCCCCCTGCTGGCCTCCCTTCACACGTTTCCACTTCATCCTCCTGTTCTGGAACCATACCTTCACCTTTAAGGAAAGAAAAAGGAAATATTCATGATTGTTTCCTTTTATTGCACAATGCAAACCAGCAGGAACACTGAGAACATCTGGTTATAACACTGAAAGTAGCAAAAGGAACTAATCTGATATGTATAAGCATTTTTTGTTTATTTTTTTGTATTCACAAGTAATGTAATTTATATATAAGCATTTATATGTGTGTCAACCCACCCCTGATGGGGAAGGACTGAAGCCACTAGTTATTCTTTCAATAAGCTAATGAGTAATACATATTGCATAATATTCTAAAATCTACTTAGAGATAATAAAGGTATATAACATCTGGTCAAGGAAAAAGTCCCCTCTTCTTAATGATTTGATTGCATGAATGATTACAACTTTCACAGGACAGGAAGCATTACAGAGATACACAAACAAGAAGGGGCTACAACAGCATTTTTAAATAGCAAAATGTTGATCAGTGCACATTAAGAGAAACCATCTACAAACAGTGGAATTTCAGAACTGTTGCTACTCTCCTAGGGGATTTGCATCCTGCAAAATTTGTTAAAAACATAATGTGCAAAACAGCAGATTTTTCATATGTCTACTATGAGAAAAACACTAAAAGAGAAAGGTAACATCTCCTCTCCAAAAATACATTACAGCATATCTTAAATTTGCAAAAGATAAACCTGATAATCCACAATATTTCTGGCACAATGGTCTGTGGACAGATGGGGAAAAAAGGTCAAACTTTTTGCAACAATGTACAATGTTATGCAGGAAACACAGTACTGTACACCAGCACCAAAGCCTCCTTCGAACTCTGAAGCATGGTGAAGGTGAAGTAGTATGATTTTGGCTATTTGACATCATATGACATGGATGCCTTGGAATCACTGAGGGAACAATTAATTAAAAATTGTGCCAAGAAATTTTTCAGAAGACAGGCAGAGCAGCCATCCTAAAGCTTATCAGGAAACATAACAATGATCTAAAGCACACGAGTAAATGAACAAAAGAATGGTTAAAAAGAAAGACATTTGTGTTCTGGAATAGTCAAATCGGTGACTTGAAGGTTCAGAAGGACTGCATCGAAATATCTGCAAAAAGTATGACCTCATGCATAAATGTATCTGCCTGACGTCTGGCTAATTTTTTGGGTGTTGGTATAATGCAACAAGCTGATGATTAGATGTGGAGTCTAGTGCTGCATCACAGTGTCATACTGTATGGGTGGAGTCACAGAGAACTGCTAGCTTGCCTTCCGCCTGCTTTCCCTGACTCCAAAGCTTATTTAGTATTTGCATCTCTCATAGCAATGAATAAGCTGCTACCCAAAATGGTTATATCCAGTCTGGACCTATGGGGTTCACCACAGTCCTCTCTTGACCCCTTGTCCAGTCCATATATAAGTATACATTTTAAGTCTATTCACATATATTATAACATAAACATATTTTACCTCCCTTAATTTAGGGCAAGTTGCTTTTTAATTTTTCATGTGCTGCAGACTGATGGCATGGAGCTACTCGCTCAATAATAAGATTCCACAGCTCACTTACACCTTCAACACATCCCTTTTTTCTTCTCATCCCTGTGATGCATTCATAGCGTAGATGTAAATAATTTTTTGGTTGCAGTACTCAGCATCTAGCTAGTGAAACAGAAGAGGAGTGAGCATAAACAAGTGTTTTGCATCTGTTGTTGAATTATGTTTTTGTGAAATGTCTTGCAAAACAAAGTGTAGTATACTCATTTTGTGTCATTCAAAGGTTACATGAAAATACCAGGCAATTTCATACAGTTTAGTGCAGGCAAAACTGATTTGTTTTTAGTACTGTGGTGAAGTTTACAGTGATGCACTATGCTGGAATGGTGTTCATGGTCAATGTTAGGACGTACATCAAGGGTAGCAGACATCAATTTATTATTATTATTTACTCACCTAATTCTACCTTTTAAACTAGCTTTGTAGTGTCAAAGAGTTGAAAATCAGCCAGCCATATAGCTCATGAAACATCTGCTTATATCTTGTTGAATTCGGTTGGCTAAATCCTCAAAGAGCAGTGAATATTGGAGTAGCAGCACAGGTCAGCTGATCACAGCCTGTACACAAGGAAAAATCTACTTGAGCTCACAAACAAGTTACTATGTGATGTATTTCTGATTCTTTTTGCCATTTGCACCATTATACCTAATCTGAAGGTTCCCCTACCGGCCAAATCCCATTTTAACCCCTGACTATATGGACAAAAGTAGCTGCTCAGTATGCAGTGTTGTATTTAGTTTTTCATTCACAAGCTGTAAATAAACATTCTTTTATATATATATATATATATATATATATATATATATATATATATATATATATATAAAATCTAAAATCTGTCCTCCTTAAAAGGTGTTTGCGAGGAGCACTTTTACATATATTTACCTCATTGTTCAAAACAAATGCACCAGATTCATTTAAGAAGCAGGTTAGCAAAAAAAGAATTTGCTGACTGGACATACAATTGAAAACCATGTGCTAAACCACCTGAGCCATTAGTTCTCTTCACAATAGTGAAAAAAATGTGAATATAAATTGCATAATCATTAGCAGGGGCCAAGCTTTGGCTGATATAGATATTTATTTCACCTTGAATCTTATTAGTTAGCAACTAAATGCAATGCTTACTGCCTTTTGTTTCTCTATGACAGAAACCGAAGACAGTAAACACATATGACAGAGTTAACACAATGCAAAGTAAGCATTTGTTAGGAAACGTGATGAAACAATTTATCTTTGACTTAAGTCAACCGCAGTTCATTTCTGTACCAGACATAGAGTTGGAACTGATATTAATCATTTAAGATGACCTTGGGTTAGAGAGCATTTTTTTCAAAATGAAGCAGTGCTCTCTAAAGACAGAATTTATGATTTATTATTTCATCCTGTCATATTTCTTGAATGGAGCTCTCTTTTCTCTGGAAAAAAAAAAAGTCCCAGGAAGCTTTAATGGACCACATATTTAAAGCCAAACACTATACTATTGTGTTTAACATTAGGTGTTATATTTGGTGACCATTATTATCATTATTATTATTATTAGATACTACTGCAGAGATATTTGTAGTGGGAAACTAAGCAGAGTAATGAAATGTTCATGTGTTAAAACTCAGATTATAAATTCATACATTTCAGGCTAAGAGTAAAGTCAGAAATTCGGAGAAAAAACAGTCTGCAGGTACCGTACTTGTTGTTCCGTCAGGTCGAGGTTGACAGCTATTTCATAACGTCTCAGTCTGGTCAAATAGTTGTGGTGTGCAAACTCAGATTCCAGTTCCTGGATCTGTTCTTTGGTGAATGCTGTGCGCTCCTTCCTGGGCTTGCTGCTCATTTCTGACTTATAGCTCCTGTTCTGGGACTCTGAAATGAAAACCAGAAAATTTTCCAGCCACCACTGTGTATCCAAAAGAGGAGGAAGACCAAAAAGAAGGTTGAAAAAGTTACTGAGGAGGTGGGGTCAGGGGTTGATATACTGTAGGGGCCAACCAAAGACAAAAATAAAATGAAAGCAAAACAAACCCTTTTGTTACCACAATGTTTGTGTTGCATATGGTGCTAATTAAGCCAAGAAGGGAATTTGCTCCGATATGGTCTTCAGTTTGTATGTTATGATCAATGAAAACTAAAACTATTTGGTCACACTCTTGTTTGGAATTAATGTTTTCATTTCATTCTACTGTACATTTCAATGGATGCATGTTTTTTCAGGGAAAATAGAATGGTATAGATAATTCCTGTTTAATACAACTGGGATCTAAGGGGGTTTTCTGTTTGTTTGTTTTTTGTTTTGTCTTTTTTTCATCATTTAATCCTTTCATGCATAGTGGTCACTACAGTGGACAGCTATTCAAAAGTTGTTCTCTTGTATATGAATGTGTTTTGTTGCTATAGTTGCATATCAGCCAACACAGTGGATGCTTGTGCATCATCCC
>VUQS01024898.1:2441-15245 GCA_015108495.1 Heterochromis multidens | reverse complement strand
GCTGTACCGGTCCGTCGTGGTGAAGAGGGAGCTGAGCATAAAAGCGAAGCTTGCGATTTACCGGTCGATCTACAGTACATCCCTACCCTCACCTATGGTCATGAGCTCTGGGTAGTGACCGAAAGAACGAGATCGCAGAAATGAGCTTTCTCCGACGGGTGGCTGGCCTCTTCCTTAGAGATAGGGTGGGGAGCTCAGCCATCCGGGAGGGGCTCAGAGTAGAGCCACTACTCCTCCACATCGAAAGGAGCCAGTTGAGGTGGTTCGGCATCTGACGAGGATGCCTCCTGGACGCCTTCTGGGGGAGGTGTTCCGGGCATGTCCCACCGGGAGGACGCCCCGGGGCAGACCCAGGACACGCTGGAGAGATTATATCTCTCGGCTGGCCTGGGAATACCTCGGTGTTTCCCCGGATAAGCTGGAGGAGGTGGCCAGGGTGAGGGAGGTCTGGGCTTCTCTGCTTAGGCTGCTGCCCCCGCGACCCGGCCCCGGATAAGCGGAAGAAAATGGATGGATGGATGAATTGAATCCATAGCCCTGCCCAAGCTCCCAACCGCTTTGGAAATGGCACAACTTTATGTTTTCTGGCCCAACTGCATTCCCCTGAATATTGTCTTGGACAGAGGACCCCAGTTCACTTCACAAGTCTGGTGGGAGTTCTGTTTGGCTGTCAGTGCAAAGGTCAGTCTTTTCTTCTGGTTTCCATCCCCAGACTAATGGACATACGGAACACACCAACCACGAACTGGAAGCCGCCCTGCATTGTCGCCTCATCCAACCAATCCATTTGGCATGGATTGAATATGCACATAACGCCATGACTTCCTCTGCCACCCGTTACACTCCATTTGAATCATCTTTTGGATATCAACCACTGCTCTTCCCCTCAACCGAAGGTGAGCTCTCTGTCCCTTCTTTTCAGCACAATCTCGGCAGATGCCAGCGCTTTTGGAAATTCACCTGTGCTGCCTTGATGAGGACGAAGGAGCAAAACAAATGCCTGGTGGACCACAACAGAGTGCCTGCACCTCACCTATGCCCCAGTTCAAAAGGTCTGGTCATCCACTTGTTTTGTGCTGCTCTGTACTAAAACTAAGAAACTGTCTCCTAATTTTATTGGTCCATTTGAAATAGATCCATGGTGAATCCTGTTTCTGCCCATCTTAAGCTTCCCTGGAATATGAAAATCAACAATATTTTCCATGTGTTTCAGTTGAAACCTAAGTTTGAGAGAGACTAGTTGTGGATTGGATGTGTGGACTTGCCCTCCCTGGACCCCCTTGGATAATCATTCCCCTGTTTTGTGTTTGGATTCAAGTTGTTTTTAAATAAACCTGTTGAACTTTTGAGTCCTGCCTGCTTTTCTAAAAATAGCCACCCTGCTCAAAGTGGTCCAGAGGTACGCAGGGAAAAGATCTTGAAGGGACTTTAAATCATGTATTTTTATCTTTATGAGTGGAGCCATGGAACTTTAATATCAATCCCTGTAAATATATTTTCCATTCCTAACTGCTAGATTGATTATGAAAAAAAAATCTCCAAATGTCAGAATCTGTTTGAATTGAAGAAAATATGACTGAAATGAGTTATGTCCTTTCAGCTGCTCCTTCTCTAATGTGGTGAATAACAGACTTTAACAGAAACTTTCTTTTTTTTTTTTCTTTTTCTTTTTAACCCAGTCTGGACATCATAAGATACAAACACAATGTGCTTAATGGGCTGTTTGATATAGCTTACATGATAATTAATGGGCCTAATGGCTTCTCTCTTTTTGTGTGGGCTTCGGCTCCTCATAAAAGAAGTATTGATCTGGGTAAATGATGTCTTCAGAGCATCATGTTCTCTAATGACAGCATCAAGGTGTCTAAAGTTTTTTTTTTTTTTTTTTTTTTTTTTTTTTTTTAAAGATTTTTTTTTTTTTTTTTTTTTTTGTCATTTTGTGAAAGGACTGAATCCATGACGTGACTGCTGATGTTTGAGGGTTTTGTTCTTTTGGTATGAATTGCACGTCAGTTCTAGGTTTTAGTTCAGTTTAGGTTTTATCCACCAGAAATATCCCCTTTTGCACATTAATCAAATCCATTTTTTCTAAATTTTCTATATTCTCTAGTCTTTTTGTTATGATCTATTTGAATCTACATGATCTCATGGATTGTGCATGAATAGCATTCCACTGACATTTCCTTTGTTTTTATTCATTTTAATAAAAACTGTTCTGACTCATTGCTTACCATTGCATTACCCTAAATTAAAAAAATAGTTCACTGTGAGGGATGTGAATCAAAATTATATAAAGTTTTAATATTTGTTACTTTCCATTATTTAATATTATCACATAAAATAACACCAATCAACACCAAGCAGGCCAGTAGAAAATATTCGTTCTAGTATATTCGGTTGTGATGAGGTATTTGAATAATCTTGGATGACCACCTACAAACAGCTCTACAAAGGGTGCATGGTGGTCTCTCCTGGTTTGCTTGGGCTTTTCTGTGTGGCATTAAAACAACTTAGGAATCACTTGATGTAGCACAAACTGTATCAACTTCAAGCAGAGATGTATTTTTCTGCACTGAATGTAGACTGTTGATTTGTCCCCCATCTCTCACTGTAGGCACATTAAAACTATGGTGGGCAGTGGGTGAAATTCTTTTTAATGTACATGTGTGCATGCAAATAATGTTAAGAGAAAGAGAAAGAGTGTCAACTATCTGTTAAATCAGCCACTCGAAGACTTAAAGGGGTGCCCGACTGTAAAAGAAAAAAAAAGAAAAAGAAAACACCCATTTTAGAGTTAGTGACCCGAACAAACATTCTGCAGTCAGCTGCTGTCTCAGTCTCTTTCATACCAGACTGACCCACTTCTTCTGTGGTGCTGTCTTGTTCCAGGGTGGCACGTGGCACTGATAGACACTACACACACACAGGGAGACAGACTAGCTTGCTGAATTGAATCAAAGCTGAGATTTGCCTTCTGTTCATCCAAATCTGTCTGAGTCGCTCCTCCGTCACACTGAAAAGAGGAAATCAGATGGTATGAGGAAAATTGTTCATAAAAACACTGTTGCCACGAATTGCCATATGATCATTTTGTGATTGAATTCCAGGGGTTTAAGAAAAGTATTGTGTTAACTATTTAGAATTTTTTTTTTTGTCTTCCATATTCCCATAGTTTCAAAACAACCTATGGTGTTGTTAAAGGATAGTGACAGTGATTGAGTTTGGGTGGCATGAACCATAGTTCAGGTTGTTTGCACTGAATGTTCTCCCTCATGCTTCAGGACATTACAGTAACACTTGCTGTTGACAGTAAGTGAGGGATTAATTAAGGACTTGTTGATATTCAGCAGATGATTTTCAATCTTAAAAAGTACAAAAAAATCCAGGCTTGTGCCAATGTATACACATAACATGAAGCTAACTAACAAATACAGGTTTGAAGAATAGTTACAACAAAATAAAAGTGTTTGGTTGTATGGAGAGTAAAATGGTTCAGTTTAATGATGTGTATGAAGTATGGTATCATTATTAAATAGGAAATATTTAATATGACTGAGTCATATTTTCAATGTAAAGAGCTAAACACCTGGCACATAACCTCTACCATATTTGGACTTCTGCTGTGTCATTGCTGTCTGTTGAAGTTCCTGCTTTAAGAATACACTGTAAATCCATTTGCAGTTCCCACCATTGGAGCCACTGCTGCAGTGTGTGGCCTGCTTCGCCTCTGACCCAGGTCACTGCTTTATTTCCAACACTCCTTACTTCCTGACCTCTCTTCTTCCCACCAGTACTAAGACCGCAAGTGTGCACAGGTGTACATAGATCTGACTAATCCTAATCCATAGGCCTTTAATCTGCTGTGAGAACAAGCTGAGGACGCACTGTGCCCCAGCATCGCCCAGCCCAGCCTGGCCTGGCCCAGGGTGCTCAATCTAATCTTTCCACTGAGGATGACACAGCAGAGAAATGGAGTCAGCACGCAGAGGCAGAGCAGATCTGATTATAAAGTATTGCTTACCTTCAAAACATCATAATAGATAAGTCCTGTTCATTCACTTTCACTTGTCAATTTCTGTTTCCAGCACTTCAGAAGCATTATCTACATATGTACACATATCAGTGAACAATGAGCCCAAAACAGAATAAAATCAGCCACAATAATAGCTTTTCAGAATTTAATTAGGATGTTCTTCTTATTATTATATTATTAGGTATACATTGTCTTTGCTATTTTACTTACTTCATTATGTTTTTTTTGCAGAGCCAAACCAAACTGTTATTTCAGGATATACCTTTTCTATTATTTTTACTAATCATAGTATCTATATTTTTTCAGCTGATAGTACTATTCATCAAGGTCTGAATCATCACAATATATCACAGAAATTCACCTTTGCCTTCTGCTGCAGTACATGTTTTTTTTCTCTCTCCTTCTTTTTCCGCTTTTAACTAACACTGCAGCTTTAATATGTACTGTACTGCCCTCCAAAAACAACTTTTGCTTGCTTATTTGTTTTTCATTATTCTCAGTATTTAATCAATGTCAGAATTTATTCTTTTTTATTTCTCATACCTAAATGAAGTGCTGTCAACACAAGGATTATCAGTGATGTGGTGCATAATGGATGAACAGCTCTCATCTCACAAATACATGGGTTTACACTCACAATGACAAGAAACATAAGCAACACAACAGGCAACAAAGGCAAACAAAATAAAAACCTAATTTCAAGTAAAATATTAAGGAAATAAAATTCCAAACAATGTCCAGCTATGTGTATGTTTATGACAGTAAAGACAATGTATGTAATTGCTGATTTCAAAGGTTTCACTGGGACAGCAGTACAGTCTTTTGTTTGTGTTTGTATTCTGTACTGCAGCACACAATGTTCAGTACACAATGTCCTGGCACATTTAGGTCCATGTGCACGCAGCCTGGAAACTGACGTCTAAGAGCTATATGAAAGCTTATGAAGTGCAGCAGCAGCATGTAGACAGCAGTGCCGCCCTCTGTCAGAACTTGGTGGTACTCCTGCTGCTGATGGAGAAAGGGTTAGGAAGCAGGAGTAAATGTGGGACTAGGTTATCACATTTAACATTCAGATAAACTATGAATTCCTGTCTGGTGGCTGTGGTATAAATATATGTTTGCCTGATAGCTGTCAAATCTTACTCTGTGAACAGTACTATATGTAGTTGCTCATTTTTGTTAGGTAATAATTTTGAACTTGAGATGAAACATTTCACTTTTGAGGGTGTCCAAACAAATATTTATACAACAAGAGGTAATAGTGATAATAATACAGAAAGTGGTAATAATATATGATATAAAGCACAAAAAAGACAGAACAAAAAAAAAAGAGAGACAAAAGAAAAAAACAGCTTTAGACAAAACAAATTAGTATTTTTTTCAGTTAAAGACAAATAAAAAACTACGTGCAAAATAAATGAACAGTGATAGCCTCGTGAAAACACAAGTAATCTGGTTTGAAGTAACAAAGCAAAACAAGTTTGAATAAGCGAAGAGATGACAAGGAGTGGCTATTTAAGTGTAACTTATTCCAATTGGAGGGGGCTTGAAAGATAAAAGCTTTTTTACAAACTTCCTTGGATACAACAGTGACATTAAAGGGGAATTGATCAAAGCTTCTTATTAAATAACTTGATATAGAAGGAACAAAAAATATCTATAGCTATATAACGTTTATCCATTGGGTGTTAGTTGCATGGTGGTTCTGTAGCAGTAGTAACAAGGCAGTAATATTTTAAAAAAGTATATGACATTAATGACTAACCATATGTTATGTAGTTTTAAATGACCCACTACTGACAATCTGAGTTGCTGTGGAGAATAGTTGGTGCAATGTGGGCCTGCACTTGTATGACCATGTTAGGAAAAGAGTGTTGACATACAGTGCTGTACCATATGCTTTTCTAACATTTGTGAACAAACTGGGTGGCTCAAAGCTAGTAAAAATAACTTGCAGGCAGTGGAGCAAAGTGTTGTTTTGCCCAAGGGTGGGCATTCCATGATGACTATGAAAAGTAATAATATAATAAACTTTGCTGATGAAATATTTTAAAAACAACCCATCCATCCATGGTGATAGTGCTAACTACTGCACCAATGTCCCACCATTTTTTAAAACAACTTTATCTTAATAGCAATAAAAAAAAATATGAAATATATATAAGATAACACAAGAAAAAAAGAATACAATCTGCAGCAATAAAATTAAAGAAATTGCAGTCATTTACTGAATGTGACTGTAAAAGCAAGTTAGAATCATGTTCCTTTTAGCAGCTGAGATTTGCATGACCAGCACCGACTTTCTGTAGTTGCTGCTGAGGATGTTTCTGTGTTAATTTTCTTTTTTTTTTTCTTTTCTTTTAGGATAAATTTACTTTATTTCTTCATTTTTTGTGATATTTTGCTGGATTGTTAAACTGCTGCTTGAACTGTGAAAAATATCAATTATATTTTTTGTTCAAATGTCACAAGAGCCTTGTAGAGTTTATTGTGAAGTCTAAACTGGTCCTAAGTGTTTATAAGTTTATTATGGCAGCCAGATGAGCTTAATCTCACAGTAATGAAATCTTCTGAATGAGTCGGTGGCCTTTATATGTCCCAGTACACATGACTCTTTGTCATAAAGTACCCCCTGGTGGCTGAGTATTGAATATTCACTGTTGGTGCATATAAACCTTCTTGTTTTAAAGTTTACAGTATAGATATTGTAACAGATGGAGTTCCCAGAAAGGCACCACAAAGAAAAACCCCAGTCAGCTGGTGGATTTGAACCCAGCACCTTGTTCCAAGGTGTGTTAACCACTGCAAGGAAGTAGCATGTTTGTTGTGCTAACGTTGCTATAAATAGTGTTGGGCTCTATAAAAAGGATCCGTAGATCAAATCCTGTGTCACCCAGACTTGTTCAATTGAAACTTTGCAAACTATATATAAGAATATATAGTTCAACTATACAATAATAGTATAACTGTAAATGACAAGTTTCTGTAATTCAGAAAAAACAAGAAAATTCACTTAAGTAGCCTAATATTTAAATGTTGTAATCTAATGTCATCATTCGCTGTGTGGATCTTTAAAGGTTGCCGTCATTGTCACTTGTTACCTTCGTTATTATAAGTGTCTGTTGTGCTTAAGTGATGGTGGTAATTTAGCATTGTGCACTGTATGTATTTTTTTCTAAACAAAGTTAAAAAAAAAAAAATCGAAACCATGGGCTGTTATTGATCGTTTTACCTGTAATTTATCTTTTGTCTTCTAAATAGCCATCTTTAATTTTGTCTCTGTATGAACTGCATACAGATTCATTTGGAAAGCACCAAATGATTAAATTTGGATACTGAAATTTGGACACTGTGATTCAGCTATAAATGATAAATGTTTAGTAAGTGCTGAATGAATGTATATCATTTCTGTTAGAGAAAAACATGACAATGCCCCAGTGATATGCTGTATATTAGATTGAAACAAACAAAAAAACATCACTTTGTTATACTTTGTGATCTTCATAAAAAATATTATAATCAAACTGAAAATATGCAGCAATAGAACAGTGCAATAGGCAGGTTTTCACTGTAATCAAATATATACACATCAACAATAAAATCAACATTTTTAGAATCTCAATGAACAGATTTGTTTAAAGAGTTGCCAGATTGACATGTGCACATAAATGTCAACATGGAGAATCTTACTTTGTGTGATACTCCACAAAACACTGCAGTAATAAATTGGGTAATCAGTGTTTGTTGACTGGAAATATATAAATATATTGCCATATCAATAATAAACTAAGGAATATAAAATGTAAATGTAACAGAAAAGAACAGAATAGCTTATATTATATACTACAATATAACCAATAAAATATAATCAAACAGAATATTTATAAGTTGTCAAAGTGACACATTTTTCTTTTTGCCATACCCCTTCAGTTCTTTGGATGTTCACTTGAAAAAAACAAAACAAAAACATAAATACAGATGTAAACAATAAATAAACAGAAACATGAAGTGTACATAAGAACTTCTGGTAATGCTTTATAATAACCAATTATAATATAAATGTTTATTCTTGATTAATAAGCTCATATATAACGTGTTCATGGTATCATTTAGAAAGTTTAAATGAGTGATTAACAAAGTATTTAGATTCACATTTATATATATAATGATTAAGATATGAGCTCATTGTTTGTGAGTGTGTTAACAGAGGTTTTATAAATACTTATTTTATTGTGTAATTCATGGTTAATTCAGGCAGTTACTAGTTGTTAGTTAAGTATTGTGCGTGATCTCATAAGTCAGCTATATCCTGTACAATCCTATGCAATCATAGGATTGCACTATTCATCACCAGAGCCTGGATAGAGGTCTTCTCCATCACCATGGCATTGTTTAAAATGAGGTGCTGGATGTGAAGGTATACTCTGGTTACTAGGCCGTCAATTTCAATCTCAAGAATTTAACTTCCTGGTTTAATAAAGGTTACTGTTATTAAGAGGCATAATTGTAATAAGATAAAATAGTGTGCCATGTTGTTATGCTCCATAAAACATACTCTCCACAATTGTTTTTGTAGCCTCGAATCCCCCCTTAGGAACTGTAACTTGGTGGCATGGACGGTATATTCAGGCAAACACTCCCAAAGAACAATCCTATCTTGACAAGGCAAGAATTCTACCACTATTAAATTAAATTAATAGTCTGCAAAGTTCTGGACTGCCTGGAATTCCTCAGTGTTGTCAGGTCCAACCAAGTCCTAGAATATAGAAAATAGAGAATAGAGAATTCAAAATTGTATTTTTAATTTTCAAATATTATGTCAATTTGAAGTCATTACAGAAGCAATTAAAGGATGTTTATGAAAAATGTAATACCATATTTCTGCAGCTAATGTTTATCTATTTGCCTGTTTGATAAAACAGAAAGATGTGCTAGCAATCTGTTTCAGACTACAGGCTAAAAATTGTAGCAAAATAAATTATAAACCCTGCATTTTTAGGAACAATGAGCCCTGTAATATCAGGAAAAGTAATACCTATTACTTCTATGTTTTATCTTAACATATATGAAGATGTCTTGCCGTGCCTGCTGTCCCAGATGGTCCTTCTGCAGTGAAGCAGGGTCTCCGCCTTTGAGATATGGCATGTCCGATCTGCTTCAGTAGGACACATGACTTGGTTCCAACTCACTTGGCTCGCCTGAGTTGCTTCAGGTCACTTCCATCTCACAAAATGATACAGTGGATAAGCTGGGAAAGGAAACTTGTGTAAAAGAGCATGGGAATCGGTTGTGTGGTAAACCTCCTCAAAATACATCAGACGTCCAATCAGATCTTCACACCTAGCCATGCCCCAAAGGGCTTGTGTAGGTGAGAGTTCCCACAGCAGTCGGGGTCTACATATAGAATCTCTGGGTGTGGCACCCCATATCCCCATAGCACCTCACAAGACCATCTGCCATCTTCATCAGGCCCCAGCCCTCACCTGCTGAAAGCACTGACATGAGGACATGGCCATGCTTATTTCCAACGTTTGTTGCCCAAGCTGCTGTAGACTAGGCCTGAACTGCCAACTTCCTTACCATCTTCTTGATGGAGTCCATTTTGAGGCCAAATAGTGATTTGATGGAGTCTTTAACTTCTTCCAGCCTGATGAGGACATCCTGGAGATATATCTGTATCAGCCAGCAATGTTTTGTGCACTGCAGGTATAGCAAGAAATTGCAGGTTGAGCATGTTGTTCCTCCAGCTGTTTCCCAATTCACACTGACGCATGAGGCACACAACTTGCATGTCACACCCAGGCTGACATAGAGTCAGAGCTCTGTTGAGCCAAGCATTCTTTAACCTTAATTAGTAATGTCTGGATGCATGCTCAATTATCCAGGTAAGGAAATCCCAGTAAGCTGAATCTGTTCATCTGGACATAACGTTTTCAGTGGGAGAAACTTTTCATTACTTATCCAAGTGACTTCTTCAGTCTCAGCTGACTGCAGGTTTCCCCAACCTTATAAACAGTACATTTGCATAATGACCAAAACTAGTACCACTGACTACCAATGGGCCGTGAGGTCAGTTTCATGATCATTAATAAGCAAATTGTCATGACCATTGATCAATGGTCATGAGTACCATTCATAGAGAGTTGAGGAACTGTTTTGTTTCTGTATAATTTTAGCATGTATCTGTATAATGGATTCCTATGGGGAGCTTTTAGAGTGAGTGACATCATTAATTTTTTTTCTACTTCAGCACATATTTTATACTTCAAATTGTCGTGGTGCAGCTGGTAGTCTTGTTTTCTGTGTGTTTTGCTGAGTCTGAGGTGGGATGGTTGAGTCCTTCTGCTAAATCCGCCCCGGGTGGTAATATATTGTATTATTTAATATTGGTATTTTAACTTGTTAATTACTATTCTTACTGTCCTGGAGCAACTGTGACCACATACTTTCCTCTGCGATTAATAAAGTATTCTGATTCTGATTTCCTGACACAACTACAACCCGAATTCCGGAAAAGTTGGGACATTCTTTAAATTCGCTTTATGACACATTATGACACAAATAGTAGGTATTTTTGTGCTCTTTCACAAAATGTCCTTTCTGAAGCACAGTGATTTAAGCCTGAAAATGTCAGGAATTCCCTCCAACTCTCCCATTCAGTCCAGTGTTAACTTGTTACCTCTCTTGAGTAAAAGATGATATTGAGGCACTTTTTAAACTGTGTTTTCTCGGTCATTTATTATGCCTTATTGTGCCTCCTCAAGTCATATTTGTGCTTATAATGGGACAGTTGTTTTTTCACTGGGAGCTACAGCCTTTGCCTGGCAGTGTCTTATTCTAGGGTCCTTCAGTGGAGCTTTTGGTCCATTTTTTTTTAGTTCTCCCCCTTCAAGGTAATGAGACAAACACAGTCAATTAGAGACAACTTGTTTCTGCGGTGCCAATCAGATTGAACTAGAGCATTTTCAGGTCTATTTCTGTTGGATTATATTTCAATAGACAGCTAATGTGGCCAGGCATACAGGCCACAGAATGCCGGACGGACCTTCATCTGCATAAGAAAAATGCAGACAACAGACTCCACTGCCTGCAGCTGAATGACACAGACCTAGAGCCTAGTGTTGGCAGAGGAGCAATGCAGGCACTGGAGTCCACCATTTTTTAAAGGAGCAACACTGACACAGGAGTCCATCATCTGCAGAAAAGCAACACTGTCATCTCACATATTATCATCTCACTGCCTATGGACTAAACATGGTTGCAATTTTGCTAGACTGTAGGGAGCTAGGAACAGATGGATGCAGTGTCCAAACATCTGACTTATGCATAGCATCATCCATGTCGAGCTATGTACTGTTGAGTTTTTGGAGGACTGCATGGGATCACGTTTGCGTAGGTTGAAAACCCCTCTCTGTAGGCAAATATCTACGCTAACTGACACAACTGCTGTATCATATAACAAGCATTAGGAGCAACGTAGGTAATAGAGCCCCTTACCTAGAACACACACAACCCAGAAGTAATGTAGACACCCAAATGGAGCTCTTTCAGGTTCTGTTGATCATTTTTAAGCACCCTTCTACAGTGATCAAAAGTTCTGAATTTGTGGAATGAATGCTTATAAATTGTTCACCAAAGCTATGGTCTGGCAGGTGTATTCTGGTACATGAAGTACCAGCCATGAGAGCGGTCCCATAGAGTGATACTTTGCATATACCCTGGCAAACACCATGGTTACAGTTCTTTGATGCCAGCAAATTACCATGGAGTCATAGTAGTTTTACATCCTTCTCACATTGCAAGAAGCTTTGCAGATTCCACTACAGCACGTATAACCATCCTGTCACAAGAGCTGACTGCTGTAAGAATGATGCTACTACAAATCAAGCTATACTGGATGTCATATTAGCATCCCAAGGAGGAGCTTGTGATACCGATGGGGCTCAGTGTTGGACATTTGTTTCTGACCACAGTGGAAACAACTGATAATTTAAGAAGCATTGCAAATACACTACATGAACTGGATTGTTTAACTGTTTCAGTGCTGAATTAGGAGCACTAGCAGTCCTGTTAGATCAGTTAAACTCTTTGCCAGCCTAAATCAGCTGATAACTGTCACATTCTATTGGCAAAATCTTATGTCGTATGTGCTACTTACTGTAAACTGCTTGAGCCTTCATATAGCTCCTGTTACCCTGCAAGCTTCTTTGTACAGGCATCTTCTTCTTTTTCTATTCATGCCATCTGTAACTTAATAACTTTCATATCTGTTGTCATTGATACCTATCCTGCTCTGTAAGTGGTCATTCTGCTTCTCTCACTGCTTTAAACCTTCGATTTGCAGACATGAAAGCACCAGGAGGTTCAAGAACAGAAATTAAAATTGGCACCAAATTTAAAATTTTGCAATTCGAATAACACTTCTCTGGTAACTAAAATGATCCTGAAAAAATTAAATCCATCTGTGACAAGTTCAACAAGATGCTTGGCATAACCTAGCTTCACATGTCTTCACATGAACTGGAGGCATTTTGCCAAGAAGAATGGGCAGCTTTACCATCTGAGAAAATAAAGTGCCTCATCCACAACTACCACAAAAGACTTCAAGCTATCATTGATGTAAAAGGAGGCAATAGATGGTATTAAGAACTAGGGTATGTAAACTTTTGATCAGGGTCATTTGGATAGTTTCTGTTGTCATTATGATTTAAAAAGGACAAACACAATTGTTTGATAATAAATGGCTTCACCCAACCACTAACCATGAGTGA
>VUQS01024894.1:7302-19106 GCA_015108495.1 Heterochromis multidens | reverse complement strand
GCCCAGGTAAGACACTTCTGACGTTGTTTGTTGTTCAGGAGCGGCTTGACAAGAGGAATACGACATTTGAAGCCCATGTCCAGGATCCGTCTGTGTGTGGTGGCTCTTGATTCACCAACTCCAGCCTCAGTCCACTCCTTGTGAAGGTTCCCCACACTTTTGAATGGCCTTTTCCTGACAATCCTCTCCAGGCTGCGGTCATCCCTGCTGCTTGTGCACCTTTTTCTTCCACACTTTTCCCTTCCACATAACTTTCTATTAATGTGCTATGATACAGCACTTTGGGAACATCCAACTTCTTTTGCAATTACCTTTTGAGGCTTTCCCTCCTTATGGAGGGTGTCAATGATGGTTTTCTGCACAACTGTCAGGTCAGCAGTCTTCCCCATGATTGTGATTCCCACTGAACCAGACTGAGAGACCATTTAAAGGCTCAGGAACCCTTTGCAGGTGTTTTGGATTAATTAGCTGATTAGAGTGTGACACTTTGAGCCTACAATATTAAACCTTTTCACAATATTCTAATTTTCTGAGCTTTTGAATTTGGGGTTTTCATAAGCTGTAAGCCATAATAATCAAAATTATAACAAATAAAGGCTTGAAATATCTCACTTTGCATGTAATGAGTCTATATCATATATTAGTTTCACCTTTTAAGTTGAATTACAGAAATAAATGAGGTTTTGCACGATATTCTAATTTTTCGAGTTTCACCCGTAGCCTATATAGAGCTCAGAGTTCTGTGCTACACCCCTGATTATTACTATTGTTTTATAAGTTTTGTAAAAGTCACACAAAACATTTTATTTGATATATAGTTTTTAAGATACTAAAGAGCCTGCATATATATAACTACTATAGACAAACATAATATGATGTCAGGTACATATTTTTAAATGCTGGTAAGAAAATGATTACTTTTAAACTGAAGCACTGACAGGAAGTAGAAAACTGCTTCACCAGCTAATGTGTTCCACGACACTAGCATAGGTATTATGTCAAAATATCTTGTTTTCAGCCAACAGTAAATTATGTAACGCATTGGCAGTAGGTCTGATGAAGTACAGGAGGTTACTCCTCCGCTATCTTTCAAGAGACAAGAGGAATATTAAATATTAAAATATTATTTTAAAAAAAACAGTAACTGATTGGAATAAATCTTTACCAAATCTCACCATCACTTATTAAATAAAATTTTTCTGTTTTTTCAAACGCAGCCATTATTGAAATTCTGATCAAAACGCCTCAACAGTGACATCTGCAGGATACAAGTGGCAGTACAATCTGTGTGAGTTTTGGGGCAGAGAGGAGGACAGCAGGAGTCTGACCTCCTCAGGATGGATTATTTATGTATTTTCTTTAGCCAGATGTTTCAGTGGCAGAGCTTCAGTGAGCTGACCCATCGCACACCTGCTGATGCCATTTCAAGATGCCTTAATTCTATTGTTGGAACTCAGGAGGAACCAACAACCAGTCCAGAAATAGACTTTGATATGATCCCACCAGCTTCTGCGTCAGCTTCCTGCTAAACCTCCATACTTTTCTGAGGTTCAGGCCAGGGAGATACCCTCCAATGAAGCCTCATCCTTTACTGAGGTTCATCATTTACTGCTACAGTAAATGATGAATTACCCCACCAACCGGTCACAGCAGATGGCTACCCCTCCCTGAGCCTGGTTCTGCCAGAGGTTTCTTCCTCTTAAAAGGGAACATTTCCCAGCACTGGTATAGCTCACTGGTTGAGCAGGTGACCCATAAGCAAGAAGGCTACTTCAGAGCCCTAGATTTGAGTCTGGCCTGGGCCTTTTCCTGAGTGTTGTTCGTCCTACTATCTCCTCCCTTTCCTGTGTACTCTACTGTCCTGTCCAAGATAAAGATGAAAATGCCCAAAAATAAATCTTTTAAAAAGGGGGGGTGGGGTTTCCTTCCTGCTGTCACCACGTGCTCAATTGTTATTGTTGATGGTTTCTCTCTAACATTGTAGAGTCTTTACCTTACGATATAAAGTTCCTTGAGGTGACTACTGTTGTGAATTGGGACTATATGATTAAAATTGAATTGATATTGAATTGAACATGCAATAACTCTCTACATTGCAACACATAACAGAGAATCTGTTTTTTCAACTTGCACTGTCACAACTCTTAACACACACTAAGCTACTTCATTCCACAGCACTGTCCACTACACTTTACACTGTTACCGAGCTACTTTAATGTCATCTGATGTTTGCTGTGCTCTTTTTACTGCATTTAGTTTGCCAATATTTTACTTTGTTATATAATATTCATCCATCCATTTTCTTAACTGCTTGTCCAATTCAGGGTTGCAGCTGGGCTCGAGCCTGTCCCAGCTGTCATAGAGCAAAAGGCAAGGTACACCCTGAGGTCAGGAGAGAGGTGCAACAGTGAGTGTCTACAGCCATATGTAAAACACGGTGGAGGCTCTGTCACGTCGCAAACACACAACCAATGCAGTAAAAGCATACCTGGATGGAAAAACACACAGTGGAACACTATCAGTCATAGTAGTGTGGGATCATCTCGACAGAGAACAGAACAAAAGGCAGCCAACATCCAAAGAAGAGCTTTGAATGTCCTTCACAAGGAGAGAACTATTCCTGAAGACTACTTAAAGAAATTACAATAAAGTTTGTTTAAGAGAGTTCAGGCTGTGTTGAATAAAGTTTGTCATACCAAATATTGACTTTCAAGCTCATTAGAATGGTACAAACTCTGTTTTTGCCTTATATACTGTATTTCCATGTATATTTGCACATGTTTCAGTAAGTCAATGTGCCTATTTCCCACTTTCCTAACAAAATGTAAAGAATTGAGGAGTGGCTCACAATTTTTGCACAGTACGCTACTTATTTGATTTTATGGTATTTCTTTTGATTTGTCTGCCTGTACAGAGACACTGTACAGGCTCGCTTTTATGGATGTTTGACATGATGTCACATTAGCAACCATTGCAATGCTTTTCTTGACCTTCATGCAGTTTGAGGTTTGTTTTCAGGTGGTTTCATAAGTTTGTTGTGTTGCTTTGCCGCGTGGACACAACTCTACAGCACTTGTTGCATTTGTTCTTCGTCAACATCCAAAGTAGCAAAGAACAGATTACGAACTGCTTCTAGGAGCGAGCTCTTCACCTGCTGTGCCAGACATTTGAATTTTGTTTCAACGGTCTGTTAACTCTACTATATCACTAAGGTCAACTGCATTTGGCAAACTTTTAAATTTAATTTAATTTTTAAATATTTAATTTTAAATGTATTATTTTAAATTATTTAATTAGTTTTATGAATGTAAAGTTAAAGTACCAAATGAATAGTGCACTGCAGAGTAGTTGCCTGTGGTAAAAGATATTAAAAACTGCTTTTACACCTATCAGTAATGTTGACGGGCTTCTTTTTCTTCTTCTTTTGGCTGCTCCATTTAGGGGTCACCACAGCAGATCATTTGTCTCCATCTTACCCTGCCTCTATCCTCCTCTGTCACACCAGCCCTCTGCATGTCCTCCTATTTCCATGAATCTTCTCTATGATCTTACTCTTGTCCAATATATCCACTATCCCTCTTCTGCACATGTCCAAACCATCTCAGCCTTGGTTCTCTAACTATGTCTCCAAACTGCTCAACCTGAGCTGTCCCTTTGATATACTCATTTCTAACCCTGTCCCTCCTGGTCACTCCCAATGAAAATGTTAGCATCTTCCACTCTGCCAGGTGCAAGTTTCGCTGCCGTGTCATAAACTTCTGCATATTTGATACGGCAAAGATTTGTCCATGGGGATAGTCTAATTTATACTCTCAATAGGCTATATCACCTACATTATAAGCCTCAATTATGTTTTGTGGATCCTTACAGATTGTTTTGGGTTTTTTTGCTCAAAAGTCACTCAAAAATGGGTCTTTGGATAGTAAAGGTTGCCAATCCCTGACCTGGGCCACAGCCAAGTGTTTAGAAAAGCTGAAAACCATAAGCCCAGGTATACAGGTATACACCCGTTGGCCTACACTCCTTAATCAGCAGGTTAGATAGTTTTCCCTTTATTGAGCAATCCATTTTCAAAACAGGTGATGAAAAGCTTGACATGTCTTAATAAAAATAAGTCCAAATTTAAAAAAAAGAAAAGAAAAAGATAATAACAGTGTTTCTACATTCAGTGAGTTTACTGTAATTCCACGTACATTACAATTTACAGATGACAGTTGAAAGGCACAAAACCTTCACATGTAGAGTTTTTGTAATTTAATAACAAGGGTATTTTGCATCTTTATAATTCAGACAACTTGTTTATATGTAGAAATACTTTTAATTTGACATTCATTTTCACTTGTGTAAGCCTCACCACGCCAGGAAAAGCAATGCAATGTATTGAAAAAAAGTAGCGAATATAATGGTTTCACTGCAATTTCACTCTGTGAAAAGCCACCCACTGGGCAAAATTGAACCCTTTGGTGGGTCACAAAGATCTGGCCCCTGTGCCGCATGTTTGACACTCCTGGTATCGGCTGTTCAGGAGACTGAAGCTGTAATGTGGAACTTGCATCAGTGTGTTTTTTGCACTGAATAGCAAGCAGCAGCAGAGTATGAAGACTGGAATCTGTGACCCCTGACATCCTTGCTGCTGGTTACCAAGCAAGAAATCAGTGTATCTTTACAATTAAAAGAAAGAGACATTTTCTTGTACATTTACTAAGAAAATTCAGTCCCTAGACACTCGGCAGTAGTTTGTTGCCCTATTTCTCACCCCTCTCCTTTTAGACCTCCCTCTCCTCCGCCAGCTGTGTACAGAGCTTTGTGTCAGACCTCCCAGAAGACCATCTCCCTCCCCTGCATCTATATGTCCAATGTGAAGCAGCCGACATCCTTTTTACACCTACGAGCAGCACCAGCAGCTGCCTCATTGTCGCCACGCAAAAAGCTCCTCACTGCTCCTCATCGTCTCCACTTAAGTCTTACTTTGTAGGAGCCCCACGGACAAGCAATCGCATTCTCAATCTCTTCAGTGCACACACTATCGCAGAGTAGGAGGCCCTCAGCCTGCTGGGTTTCTCTGAGTCTCTCCCTCTCTCTCCGGGGAGATGATGATGTCATCCGCTGAGTTTCTGCAGCCACATTCATGCAACATCCTGCAAAGTTTCATTCATGTTTTGACATGCAAATTGGAGGCTATTTGCAATATATTGCAACAATCTGCCTAATACTCCAGGAAATTTCCTCCTTCCTTGATATAGGAGCCATTTATCTTCATATACTCTCAGTAAGAATGAAATTTATGATTGCTCTGTGTCTAAGAGTTGTGTGAAATCCTGATATGCCCACTGTGGATTCTTTAGAACCTTTACTGATGTGTACAGGTGAGGTCATTAGGAAAAAAAAGAATCACTGTTTTTCACTCTTTTCTTCACTTACTTTACATGAACAACTTTGATGACTTCTATTCTATTCTCTATTTTTTTTTATGTAACATAGAATTTTTTTTTTTTTACCTCTTCAGGCTTTTAAAAATCCTTAAAATAATACATACCTAATGATTAAATATCCTTGGGCCTTGAGTAGTGCAGGCTTTGTAAAATACTATTCAAAAGATCAAAAGAGGATCCAAATGGAGAGAGAAACTCCATGAAAAAAAATTTGATGGTGAACTTTTATTCTTAAAAGGTGCATTGAAAGGGACAAGACATATAGGGACACAGCAGGGAAAAGTACGGTGGCCCTGAGAGGTCAAACACACTGCAACTTAAGAAAAAACCAGCAAATAGAAAAACGCTGCAAAAGCACACAAAACACAGTGGAAGTTGAAGAAAACACAATGGAAGTAGGGGAAAAAACCTGACAAAAACACAGCGGAAGAGATTTTGGGGAGACAATAATGTGATTGAGCAGCTGTGGCGGTGACAGAAACCAAAACGTGAAGGATTGCACTGAGACACACTTGAAAGAAGCAGAGGGTTCATCGATGTTGTGAGGGAGAAAAAGACGCAAGTTAATGTGTGTTTTAAAAGCACAATTCATATAATACTGTAATTGTATGCTTGCTATTAGTTGTTTACCACAGCTGTTCCATCACATTATTGTCTCCCCTACATCACTTCCGCTGGGTTTAGTTGAGCTTTTTACAAATTAATTAATTCATTCATTCATTCATTCATTCACTGTGAGCTTTGTGGGATTTTATTCAACTTCTCTTGTGTTTGGTGTGCTTTTGCGGCGTTTTTCTATTTGCTGGTTTTTCTATTTGCTCTCAGTACCACCGTGGAAAAGAGACGATCCAACAAAGAGAGAATGGAAGACAAGACGAGATATATGCAAAGGGCTGACTGGGAAATGAGACACAAGTGAGACACAGGAAACACTCAAGGCAGACAATCAGGAGGAGAAAAGGCACAAAAGGCAGGAACTAAAAACATCAATAAGACACATGAGAACTTGAACCCTAAGAATGAAACAGGAAGAAACTAAAAGACATAACTAACACTGGCAAACAGAAAGACAGAGACAGAAGGAAGGAGGAAAGTGCTGAACTAGAAATGCGATGGGGTACAACAAACCCAATAAATATGTAAGAACTGTGATATAAAATGAAATACTTTACACAGTACTTCAACCTCATCAACCTCCTAGAAATATAAAACATATAAAACAAGGATTTGGGGGTTAATGGTGTGGTACCAGGCAAGTTACATTACAATACTGATGATTGGTGCAGCATTTAAACAGCCAGTGGACTGAATTCTTACACCTTTCATACCTGACGATCATATGATGTTCTGTTTTATGAAATGCAAAGTTGTGTTACGTTTTATTATTTCCATAGCTTTAGTCAAATTTCCTTCTACTTCTGACACCGTCACTAATGGTTGTTGCAACTGTGCATTGCTCTGAAGTCTTACTTTACAAAGTGTGTCCACCAAAATGAGGAAGGTCTTGTTTTCTTGTTTCTCATCTTGTTGTTTTTTTTTGCCATCTCCCATTTCTGCCCACATCTGCTCCTCTTATCTGTGTCACTCCCCATCTCAACCCCAACACAAATGACCTCTCTCCCTTCCTCATTAGCAGCTAGCTTCAGGTCTTACACTTTCTCTTATGTGTATTTGATTTTTTTCTTTGCTTACTGAATAACTCCACCATATTCTTTCCCTGAATCTCTCGCAGTGCATGTGTGTGTGTGTGTTTGTGTGTGTGTAGCATGATTGTTCTGACTGCAGGAGGCGCTAGTAGTGGGCTAGGTCTGCAACCCTCTCTCTGTGTCTCCCTCACCCCAGTCCTCCCTCCACCCCCACCCGCATCCCTGCCTCCATCACCCAGCACTGCAGAAGAGGCCTCTTGTCTCCCCCGCAGTCTGCAAGGCCTTTCTTGAGCCTCCCCCCACCTCCCTGCCTCCTCCTCTCTTTCTCTTTCTGTATCTGCTGGTGTTATTGTCCCAGTTTGTGTGGCACCCTGCTCCAGATGACCTCTAGCGACATGCAAAATTCAGAGGATGAACACGATGAAATGTACCCACAACATCACCAGCATCATTTCCACTGATACAATCACATATTTTGCTTTTATTTAGCAACCCACCTCTTTTGCTTTCTTTTTGCTGTTGTTGTTGTTGTAAAGAATCTCATGCTGGCTCCTGCCAGTTTCCCACAGGGTGCGCCATTAGCAACTTCATCACACTTATTGTTACAACACAACCTGCCCACGTGTCCCTTCTCCTCTCCTCCTCACCTCACAACCTCTAAACTGTCCCACCTTTCCCTCCTCCTCTCTCCTGTCTCTTGTTCTGATCATCATGCTCTCACCACTCAGGTGAATGTGGGCAGCAGGTCAGGTGGGGGCAAATGTTACACTGACCTGTGGCCAGTTCAACCAATTAGCTCCCCTATTCTTAAGTAGATGGGTTTTTTTTGTCTCCAAAGCCAGTACCTCTTTGTGTCTGACAGCTGGAGGAGAGAGAGTCTCCCTCTCTTTCTCCTCCAGCTGTAGGGGGCGCCAGTCTCTACACCACTACCACCATTGCCTCGCCTCTCTGCCCCTTCCTCTCCCCTCTTTTTGTCTCTCCTTCTCCTCCTTTTCCCTTCCCCCTGGGACTTCCTCCCCTGTTTCTACCTCCCACTTCTCCGCCACCCTCACCCTTCTTCTCCTCCTTCTATGACTCCTTTTTTCTTCTCCTCCCCTCCCCCCAGCTCCTTCACCCACCCCTTCCATTCCCTTCTTCTCCCTCTCGCCTCCCTTCCCCTCCCCTTCCCCCCTCTGAAAGGCTGTTAAACGCTCCTTCTGCACACAGCACTGCAGATGAGGCCTCCGCCTCCCCCACAGTCTGCCAGGCCTCTCTCTCTACTCTCTCCTTCAGACCCCCCCACCTCTCCTTCCCTCCCTCTCTCTCACTCCTTACAACAGCATAGCAACACTGACTAGCCAGCCAAGGGGAGTCTTCTCTCTCTCTCTCTCTCTCTCTCTCTCCCTCTTGCACTGGGGTAATTTCCCTCCATTTTAGATTCCTCATCCCAGGGCAGCAAAGGATATGATTTTAATAAAATACTTGGGAGGTAAGATATATGCATCTGATCTCTCTCAGTTTGCCTGCACTGGTAGAGCACTGTGACCCACTACATTTAACTCAGTCCCATCTGATTGATCCCTACTTTGGGAGAGGAACTCTCATCTAATGTGGCACTTAAGCAAAGGGTTAATAATGCACTGTTCTGTTTCTTCCCAAGGCTTTTCCACATCACGTTAATGGTAACATGCAGACTGGATCTACTTAGTACAACCTGAGCACACATATATATTGTAGCTCTCTTTCAAACAGCTCACGTAGTGTGTTCTGTTTCATCTTTTCTGCCAGTGGTGGACATTCAAAGGACTTAAGGTGTGTAAGCATGAGGCTTCACCCCAGGTCACCCTACCATCAAAACACAGGAGTGAAATCTTTTGCTATGACACCATTAACTGCTTCAGTTTGGTTTTTATAATCAAAAACATACTGATGACATCATTATTTGACTGCACCTACAACACCAGAGAAAAAGCTCTGATTCTGTCAGGCTAAATTGGTGATTTTTTTTTTTTTTATGGTTACCAAGCAATGTTGGATGTTCCTGGAACTATTTCTGGCTATGCACCAGACAAAACCCCTGTCTTAACTACAAGGTGCACACCGTTTATGTTGAGGTGGGCAGAGGGTAAATATTCGCCACTGTTTTCTCAAAATACAACGTAATGAAAAGCTCATTAAGATGTGTCAGTGGATAATGGATATGCCAAGATATTTCAGATCTGACTGAAGAAATACTGAACTGGTTAAATTTAACTCTTTATTAAATAAGATCCAGTTGACTTGGAGGGAAGTCTCACTGTCGTACTTTGCATAATTTCTTGCAAAACTTTAATGTAGAGGATGTCAACAAATGAAGGCAACCCACTAAGAGAACCAATTCAGAAATGGGGAAAAACATGGTAGTCATATTTTGTCATATTTTATGACCCACTGAGGCATAAACACAGGGCCTCTGGGGGTGTCTCTTTGGGTCCATGGATGGAGCCTGCTGTGACGCCCTGTCCTCTGTTTTGCTCCGAACCATTTTGGGGCACACTGTCCTGCTGAGTAGGTATGCTGTGTCTGCAACAATCTTTAAGTATTTGGTCATGACCCAAGGCTTCCTTGAAGAACACTTAATTATAACAACATAATCAAATCGATGTTGTTCACTTCACGTGCCAGTGGTTTTAATGTGGCAGATTGATGTTTTTAAGGTGTTTTTGTGCCAAAATATCTGCTTTACTTCATGACAAAGGTAGAAAATTTGAATTTACAGTGACCCCAAAAAAATGTGTTATACAGCGACTGTTAGCGTGTTATACTGTAGACGTCCCAGATGTCCCATGAGTTTGCATTTCTAAATGAGCCCTACACCCTGGTCCAGTGTGATCAATATATTTTAGTAGTGGACAATATTCAGCTCATAGCCTCTACAAATAAATGGAGTAATACTCATCCCAGCTTACAGTTTTACTGTGGGGATTGGCAATGATTTTCTTTTTCAAAGACTTCATTTACAGACAGGCCAAAGTGGTAAAGGAAAACAAAATGAAGAATTTTCTTCATCTCCAATGATCTGGTGGCCTTTCACATCGATCTTGGGTGAACCTGATGGGTCCTGACTCCCAGGTGGAAAACCACAGCAGCATTTCTAAACAGCCATCAATGCACCATTAACAACATTTTTCCATCATTAACCATATGACCTTCAGCTTGTATTGAGAATTTTTTGGGGGAATGATGATGGATAGAGTGTCTCTTGCTTCAGCACTCTGCCTTCCTGAGCCCTCTGTGGGTCCAAACGCTACATTACTTGTAGCAGTCAAATCTTTTTTAAATAAAAGATTTGACTGCTACACGAGTTATCTACCAACAGTTTGAACACTTCGGTAAAATGAGATTTTCTACGGGCCTTGCAGTGAATTCATGAAACATTGCACAGTACAGCATAACATAGCACGAAGCACCTGTGTCAGTTTTAAGAAATCAGGTTTGACGGGAACTGAATTCGCTCCTTTCAAGCTTCATATTTTCATTCATGGTCTAGAGCTTGCATGAATCAGTTTCAAACAAGCCTTATTTATGTTATAGTGGGCACTGATGCAGGGTCTTTGTTCATCCTCTGCCTGTAACGAGTATTTTTGCTTTGCTCCTCCTCCCTTTAAGCCAGTTTTCTTCTGATTGGTTGTCCCCAGTAAAACAAAAGCTTTGAACAGCAGGTAGAGCCCCTCTGTCTGACATCATACTGAGCCAAGAACAGAAAAAAACTACTGAAACACAGGGATCACTTGTACATACACTGACTTCATTATTTCAAACTTTAACTGTTTAATATGAGCCTCCACCAATGTAACAGCATATATTAGAGCCCTGATATATCAGCCCTGTTGATATTAGCCATTTGCTAATATATCATTATTGGCATTTATAACAGCCAATAAATAAGAATTTAAAAAAAAAAAAAAGAGATGGGAGAAACACCCTTCAACCATGTTATGAGGGATGTTGCATAATTTGTCCACAAGAGGGCACTCTGCAACTTCTCCGTTGGCAACACGTATTTGAAACGCCACAAACACAATCCACAACTTGTGACAATAAAACAAGATTATTTTTAAACAGCATTGCTATATTACCTTAGTAAGGACTCATAAATAACAATTAAAAATGTTAGGGAACTCTGTTTAGGTTTCGTTTGTCTGAAAGAAAAAAAAAAAATATCTGCTGATATACTGGATTTCTAAAATGACCAAATATCGGTTAGGCTATAGTATATATATATATAAATATGACAGAAAATAATGAAAAGCATAATAAAAGCCCTTCAAGAAGAAAGCAGACAAAAGATCATTTCTAATATCCAAATCTAGAAGAAATGCATTCAAAGCTTTTAGAACAATTGCAGTGAATCATCAAGCACCTGGAAACATTTATTGTGGACAAAGTCCCCTGTGTTTGAACAAAGAAACCAGTGTGGCACTGACTCTGTGAGAAGCACAATTACAGCACTTTATTGTTCATAAATGCTAAAGTGGAAAATGAAAACAAATACACACAACACATATAAAACACAACTATCTTTTTGGAAATGAAAAAATGCTTTCACTTTTGTGGATGTCAGTTTGTTGATTACTGTCCAGTCTTGAAGGGGGAACAAAATATCAAGTGAAAACTGTGAAAATAGAAAGCAAGTACAGTACAGTCAGGGATAATGAGCAAAAGGCTGCAAAAAGTGGATGAAATGCTGCTTTCTGCTATCCTTCCA
>VUQS01024889.1:7530-35057 GCA_015108495.1 Heterochromis multidens | reverse complement strand
CGGTTGCCTCACAGCAAGAAGGTCGTGGGTTCGACTCCACCATCTGGCCGGGGCCTTTCTGTGTGGAGTTTGCATGTTCTCCCTGTGTTTGCGTGGGTTCTCTCCGGGTACTCCGGCTTCCTCCCACAGTCCAAAGACATGCAGTTAGAGGGGTTAGGTTAATTGGTGACTCTAAATTGCCCATAGGTGTGAATGTGAGCGTGAATGGTTGTCTGTCTCTCTGTGTTAGCCCTACGACAGACTGGCGACCTGTCCAGGGTGTACCCTGCCTCTCGCCCTATGGCAGCTGGGATGGGCTCCAGCCCCCCCACGACCCTGAATTGGATAAGCGGAAGAGAATGGATGGATGGATGCAATTATTGACCTTTTTGAAAGGCTACTAAATTATATACTAATGGTGTGGTGATAATTAAGTTATAAACCATTAATGACAATAGTGTTTTAGGTTGCCAGATTGTGGAAAATCCTCCTCCTGTAGTTCTCCATAGCATAGTGTGACCTCTAGAAAGGGGTTGTAGATATATGCATGATATAACTATATATTAACTAATAAACATAGACAGTAAATACTAGTGACCTGCCCAGAGGGTACTCTGCGTTTTAAACATTTGTTGAGTTTTTGCTTTGACATGTGTAGGTCTTTTGATTACAACACCCTCTAGGGGTTAAAGATCTTGCCACAGGTGTTGGCTGCCGAATTGCTCCTGGAATAAAGTTGTTATTGTTTTACAAAAAGCCTCAGCAACCCTCTTCTTGGTGCCGATGGTAAGCGGTTCTATTTACATTTGCTGAGTTAATTTTCCATGCAACTGTAAACACTGGTAAACCACTAAAAGATGGTAAGCTTTCCATAGTTTTTAATAAGGAACATTTAAAACTACAAAAAGTTTGCAGTTATAATTATTTAGTTTTTTTCAATTTCCAATGAGCAAAAGTCAGCATTATTCATCTGTTTATAGATGCTGATAAGCAGTGTTGGACTTCGGTTGAAGTGTCCCCTGGAGAGGTTTCTCTTATGAATTAAAAAAATACTTAAAGTCAAGAAAAGTTTCAGAATAGAGGAAGTTTTTCCACAAATTGGCAGTTGAGATCATTTGTAATGCATTAATCTATTATGTAAAAAACAGTATTCTCTCTGTGGAGCCTTATCAAAAACTGGACCCTGTTCAAAGGGATGCAGTGTTACCTGCAGCACATTTTCCTGTGTGTATTCTAGTTTCCGCCTGGTTGGTATTGCTGCCGGCACTGATGAAGCCCCTGAATAAACAGTCACACACATGGCTTGTGCCCAGATAGGGTACTACCACTGTGAGTCAGAGTTGGAGTGGCTATGGTGTGACTAGGTGGTACGATTCAGTGACCTTAGTTCCTATAAGCAAGGTAACTGTGTGTCAAAAGCATAATCTTTCCCCTATATTTACTTAGAAAACAGCGTTCCCCGCCTTTAACGTTGCTTAGGATAAAAGATGGTTAAAAGAGGGCGCTGTTAATGACATTTAAGTATTTTTGCATTATTGTTTCTTGTTGATTTCTTTTTATATCTCAGACAAAAGTTAGAGATTTTTTATGAACGCATCCATCATTTTTTTTCTTTTCTTTTTTCTTCTTTTTATTGCCAATATCTGTTTTTTTCTTGATTTGCCAACCCAGTTGGGTGGATAAAGCCAAATTTGGAGAAGTTGTTCAGATGTTGAAAACTTTTTGTTTTCTAGGTCAGAGTATAATCTGATAAACCTGATAGAGCTTATCTAGTTTTATCATTTATTTCTCTAACCAGCCTCATCCTGCATGTCTGATAATAACCGCCATCACAAGTTCAACGGAGACAATAAACATCTTAATAACACCCCCACCCACTCAATCTTTGTTGTTTTATTGGACACTTGACTCATAATCCTGTAACTGAGTGTCACCAATGCCTGCTGTTGTTAGGAACTCTAACTGAAATAAACAAAGTTTCTAGCAGATCTGAAACCCGACACGCCATTTGTATGTTGGGTTTCACTTCTTTTGAACCATAGCAAGTCAAAATCATTGGTCAGTTTTCTTTGTGTAGCTTTATTTATCTGGTCAACACAACCTCTGCAGGAGGTGTTCGCAGGATTGTGCAAGTCTCGTGAGAGCAGGGTACGACTTTGACTACCATAGTCCCCTGTGGGTTGATATTTACCCCAGGGGGCAACAGCTGTGTAACTGCGTTGAGCAAAGGTTGATCCAAGTCTGTCCTACACCTGACTGCAGCTTTTAAGTTGATGCCACTCGGGTCTGTCAGCAGAAAAGGTAGGATGTCATTTACAGAGCATTTCCACCCATTCTTTTTTGGGTTTTTTGAGTGTGTTAAGTGAGAAAAAATAAACTGCTTTGGAGACTGCAGGTTGTGTATAAGGATTTTTTCTTTCCTCATAGAAATTCTGTTTTTATTAATTGACTTGTAACTGCTCGTTTTTCTTTGTTGCTCACTGGGTAAAGTACACTTCAGGGTTAACTAGCCTCTGGGGATGTATAGTGAATATATTAAGTCAAACACATGACTTAAACATGACTGTAGCACATTAGGTGTGAACAGGCTCCTCCACAGAGAGGGATCCTGTAAAAGCTTAACAAACTTCTCCTCTTCAGACTTAACATCTGTCACTGCTGTGGATTTATAGTTTTTCCAGTGCATTTTCAAAAGTTAAGTTGTCTTTCTGGGTAATGTGACAATCAAGTGACTGATGAGGCTGAAATCTACTTTTTTTTTTTTTTTTTGCATCACAGGACACTTTAATAAGTATTTACATAATCTGGAGCAAAGATTTTCAAAAGATTACAAAACTGTAGTTTTGTAAGTTGTATGAACTTTGGTCCAGAGAAAGCTTGTCAAAGGTAATCTTGAAATTTTGAGGTTGGACTGAAAGCCTGCCTTCTTGACAGAATTTAATCTTTATTACAAAGTCAGCTTTAAATTTGTTAATGAATGTTACACTAGTTTAATATCAGGTTTTATTTTGATCCCTGCACATTGGCTGATTGCTTTAAATGGTGCAGTTAATTGAAGTTACAGCAAAATATCTGCAGGAAACATTTGAATTGTTTCTGCTGTTGCTAAATATACACATTAGAGGGCATTAAATCACTGTGTGCAACACAGACGAGCACAAGAAGAGTGAGTTTATTGCAAGCCTGCCATGACTGGTATTCAGTATGTTAACTAGTAATGGCAGCATTTTCATGATTATCTGGGTGAAAGGTGCTCCTGGTTGGAGACAAAGTATAAGCGTATGTGGATTTAGCAATTCTTCTTGACGCAATGTTAACAATGTTTCAACATGCACTAGTGCTGCGTGTGTGATTCGCAGCACATACAGTCATTGGCTGTGACCTGTTGCAATGATTTTGGTGAATGTCAGTCTCATATAAATGAGCAGAGTGGTACATTTCATCATAACCTTATCTGCTTGGAGATAAAAGTCCTTACTGGAGGACTTCTGAAGGGTTTTAGTGCTAATTACAGCTTCTCTGTTTCTAGCAAATACAAGCTCAAAGAAAATTCATTCATGAACAGCAAAAGCCCTGCAGCCATGGACGGTGACACTGAAAGGTATGTAAAGTGAGATGAGTGGAAAACTGATTCTCATGCAGATTCGATCCATATAGGACCACTTCTTTTCAAACTATCTAAAAATGAGATTTTTCAGTTCTCATTCGTGTCATCTCAATGGCTGCTCTAGCATTCCTTCTCAAAAGGCACAGACTGAGTCAGATGCCACAGATTTAAAGACCCACTCCTCTGTCATCCTCAATGGGAAACCCACCACAGACGATGTCAGTGCAGCGCCGGCTTCAGACACCCATCCTTCCAGTAACACTGAGCCACCAGCCAAGCCTCCCAGGTCACCTGAACAGGAGGGAGCTACTGAAGGACTTTCCACAGGTAAGGGTCTGAGAGGAAAGAGAAACTAAGGGTGTGAGAAAATGCCTCAAAACTAATAAAAAATTCTCAGTAAAATGCTTTTTCATGAATGTAGACCAGGATGTTTTTCAGACAAGAAACCAGAGGGGATAAAAACATTGCTGTTCAGCAAATTCTGTTTATTATCTTGTTTCAGGCTGATTCAAATAATTCTTTCCAATTTAGCAGTTGAACACGTAAAAGCATTTGCAAACTGTAGAAAAGGGTTGTGAATAAACTGTGTCCCTTTAAGGGTCAAAACACACAGTACACACAGTATCAGCAGCTACGCGAAGGTCAGAGTTTGCAAGACACTTGTGCAGTGCCTCAAATCAGCAGAATTGTTCAAAAGCAGACAATGAAGTAAAAGCATCTTTTTCTGTAGTTTCAAGTTTCCTTTGAGCTTCTGTCTGCGTTTTAATGCAGAACAGTTCATCTTAAAGGTCTTTCTCATCAAGAGTTTAAAGGTTATTCTTGTGGCTTTATAACCACTCAAGGTATGAAATAATTGTAGATAATTTCAGGCATTTAAGGCAAGATACACCAAAGTCTGTAGAAGTAGAGAAACAAGAAAATTAATACAATTCTAGATAGAATATCCTGTCTAAAAAGACAGTAAGGTGGAAGGAAAAGAAACTTTTAGGATATTTTTTTTAAAAAAAGAAAAGAAAATAACACTAAAAAACTGCTGAAAAGATGTAGTTTTATTTTTTTTAATCACTCCTTTCACAAAGAAAGTTGGCTGTAAGGCTGGAAAATTTCTTAAGGAATGCCAGAACATACAGAATTACTGGCACATTAAGTGCTAAAGACCATCTTCAACACTCCTTTTAAAGCCATGTGAAACACTGTTGTGCATTTTCATTGGAAATCAGATTTCACATTATTGTATTTGTGTTCTTTCAGGAACTTAATCTTGTAAATAAAATCCACCTTATATTAAAATCCCATTACTTCCTCTGAGTGAACCTGTTTGGTAGGTATGCATTTATATTCTGTAGCTTCCTGTTTCGGCTCAGATAACAGCAGAGTCTTCACTGTCCACCGCACATTTTGGTAACTTACCCACAGTGATAGTACAGAGATGTCTGCAATCCTCTGACACCTGACTTGCTGTATCTTCTGAGTCTGACTTGTGATTCATGGCGGGTAAAAGCAGCTGCCCCTGTTGTCCCAATACAGAAGAGCCCAAGGCAGTTCCCCTGTCGATGACTCATTTGGCAACAACTCTAGCCCCAGCTGACCAGCTATGGAGCAGCAGGAGAGACAAGGCAGTGAGGCTGAGGATGGAGGGATCCGGCCCAGGCTCAGAGACTCCCATCACCATCCATCAGATGTTCCTGGAGACAGTTGAGAACTATGGGGATCATCCAGCTTTGGTTTCCAAAAAAGATGGCCAATGGATGACTCTGACCTGGAAGCAATACTACGAGCAGTGTCGTGCAGCTGCTAAAAGTTTTCTCAAGGTTTGTTTGTTTGTTTTGCAAATTGCATATAATAAACAAAAACTATACTACTGTGTGCTTGAAATATAGTACAGAGGAAATGTTTTGGCAGTGGTACTTTTTTCTTTAGTATGTTAGTTCTTTGGATTTAACATTATTTGGTAAAGTGTTGATTTTTAGTTGGATTTTAAGGATGCTTACATTTGTTTCGGGTTAATAATGAAAGAATTTAAGTATTTTTTAGATATACTGCAGTCAATCATTTTTAGATGTGCTGCTATCATTCATTCACACAGTTTTAAACTAAGCTCCCAGAAGATCGTCATTTTTAATCAGCAAGAGATCAGCAGATGCTTGGTATCATTCCCAGTGTTGCTCCCCCAGAATGCACCCATTCTTACCTCTTTGGCCATAAAAGCTCTATGTTGCCTCCTGCATTAGCCTCAAACCCAGTAGCTTAAAAAGTTTGATACTTGTGCTCCCTTAAAGCTGAAAAATAGCACTTTAAAGTTATCCAGTGTGCTGAATTAGAAACAAAGTAATTAAAAAAGTGTTAGAATTATAATGAACACGGACTCTTTTTTTTTTTAATCAGCAAGTGCATTTGTGTGTGTAAATAACTGAACAATACTCTTGGAATTTGAGGTTGCACAAATAATTGAACTTCTGGCCCAGTACTTCTCATTTTGGTCTTCATGGTGTGAGAATGGCATGCTGGAAACTTGGGTGTGTCAAATTCTAAGCTTGTGTTACATCTTTTGTCTCACAGCCATGTCTGTGTCCCATACAAGTGGAGTGGCTATTGAAACAAGATGTAGTTCAAAAAGAGAGGGACACTTCTGCTCCTATGTGTCATTAATGTTACATCTTCTTTAAAAACATCTACTTGTCCTTTGTTTTTTCAGTTGGGACTGCAGCGTTACCATGGTGTAGGGATTCTGGGATTCAACTCCCCTGAGTGGTTCATCTCAGACATCGGCTGTATCTTGGCAGGGTAGGATAACTTGTATAGAGAACTGAAACTAATAGCATTTTAAACGGATATTAGAGTCTATTTTTGGACTTGTTATACCTCTGCACTGTCTCACCTGACATGTGCATTTACCTCTGTCCATTCTTATCTCAGAGTCGCTCTCTGTGTCTCCACCCACATGAGGCTCAGTTAACATTATGTGGGTGTAACATTTGGCATGTCTTCAAGCTTTCTAGCATCAGAAAGTACAAAGTGACACTGAATTTGTGGAGTTTATGCACCTATTCAATAAATTCTATGTTCTGCATAGCAAAGATTATGCAACACATTTCTGCAGCAGATAATATGACATTATTTGTAATAGTTTTACTTCATAAATGAGTTGTTTAATCCTTTGATACTTCATATTTTGATTATATGTAAGGTGTTCTTCTGGGATAAAATCTTTTGCATGAATGATTTTGTGGCACATCTTGTATTCATCTGTCTTACATTTATAACTTAGTGTTAATGCAGCCTATTTTGGACAGAACACTTTTTTATAGTTATATTTTTGGGCTTCTTAGGCCTTTAATTTATAGGAGCTGTTTAGATCAAGGGACAGCATGGTGGCGTGGTGGTTAACACTGTTGTCTCACAGGAAGAAGGTCCTGGGTTTGAGTTTGTATGTTCTCCCCATGTCTGCGTGGGTTCCCTCCTGTTACTCCGCCTTTCTCCCACAGTCCAAAGACATGCATGGGGTTAGGTTAATTGGTGATTTTAAATTGTCCGTAGGCATAAATGTGAGTGTGAATGGTTGTCTGTCTCTCTGTGTTGGCCTTGCGAAAGACTGGTTACATTGTGTACCATGCCTCTCACACTATGCCAGCTGGGATAGGCTCCAGCCTCCCCGCAACCCTGAAATGGATAAGTGGAAGAAAATGGATAGATGTTTAGATCAAGGAGGGAGAGGCAGAATGACACACTGCAAAGGGGCGAAACTGTAACCCAAGTCTCTGCAGTCTCTAAGCATACGACTTAAGTATGTGGGGCTCACAGTCTACTAGATGAACTGCACACACACACACACACAAACACACACCCTTTAGAAATCTAAGTTAGGTTTTCCTGGTTAAACTATGGTTTTTAAAAAAAAACATACTAGCTTCTGCTCAACAAACAAAATATGCAATTATTATCCGGTTCATGTAAATCTGTAGGCAAACTGGCAAAAACCAACAGTGACACATTCAAGGAAATGTGTAACTTAAGGATCTTTTTGTGGATTAGGGGACTGGCAGCCGGGATTTACACGACAAACTCACCAGAGGCCTGTCAGTATGTGGCCGCCAACTGTGAGGCCAACATCCTGGTTGTGGAGAACCAGAAACAGCTCGACAAAATCCTGCAGGTCAGGAGTTTCATTTTTATTCAGCACCACCACCTAGTGACTCTGTACAAAGGGATTATAGTTAGTATATAGTATTTATCAGTTATAGTTTATATAAATATATATGTGTGTGTGTGTGTGTTTGATAGTATTTATCATTAGCTTCTATTTTTATTAGTTTTTAATGTTTCTTTAGAGTTCAGTATAGTATTTAAAATGTTTCCTTTCTTTTAAAATGTTAGTTTTTACTTTTCTTTTATATAACTGACAAAGATTAAAACAGAGGAGATTAACTATATATTATTCTTCTGAATTTTGCACGTGTATAATCTCAGTTCAGTTTGTTTTATTTTTTTCTGAAGTTTACCTTTTATTTTTATTTCATTTAATTAAAATAGTTTTTTTCTACACCCAGCTTTAGTTTTCACAGAGCAAGAACATTTTTAGTAATGTTCTCGGTGTGTATAAACTATTTGTAAAGATTCTGTCCTCACATGCTTTTGTTATCTTTTGTTGTTTTTTAACAGGTTAAGGATCATCTACCTCATCTGAAAGCCATTGTTCAGTACAAAGGCGAGCCACAGCAGAAAGCACCGTTCCTGTATACAGTACGTTTACATAGCAAATGTATTGATTCAGACATCTGATCATATAATGTATATAATGTCTGCAGTTCCACTGTTGATTTTTTAATACACAATTATTGTCTTCTTACTTGTGGTAAAAGAATGTGATTAAACTTGAAAGTACTGCAGAGCTGTAGCTCATTTCAGTCTAGATGCACTGTTTTGATTCAATCTCTTTATTGTTTGAAGTGGGAAGAGTTCATGAAGCTGGGAGAGGATGTGCCCGATGAGCAGCTGAATGCTGTGATTGACAGTCCTCTGGCCAACGAGTGCTGCACCCTCATCTATACCTCTGGAACCACTGGCAACCCTAAAGGAGTCATGTTGAGCCATGACAATGTAAGTAACCCTGACAAGAGATTTCCTTCTCTCTGCTTCTGAAATGTGTTTGCTGAAAGGTTTTTGACTATTGTTCACTTTATTAAGCAGTCATCAAGTTCTTAAGACCTAGATAAGATCATTTTTTGTCTTGTTTTATATGATCAAAGGTCAGAAGCACCACAAATTTCATTTAGCAGCTGGAACAAAAGAATATCTGACACTTTTACCTCTTCCAAGGATATTATGTGATCGGCTCAGTTTGTTTGTTAGCAGGATTACTCAGAAAGTCATGGATGTATTTGCATCAACATTTTACCTGATGTGGGGCTTGATCCAAGTTAAAAGTGATTAACTTTCAATTAATTTTCTGTTTGAAAATAATAGTTGATGATTATTGTTTTGTTGATCAGTTCATTGCCTTAAGTGCTTTAGCTCTATTTATGTTATCTTTCATTTGCATGTGGAATAGTTTTTGGTTCCAAACACTTTCATTGCCATACATGTGGCAGCTCCCAAGGATTTAAAGTTTTAAACAAAGCTGCAGTTGTCACCTCCTTTACACTGCAAGCTGAACTACAGTAGCATCTCACACATGCAGGCTGTAGGATGTAGGGACAAACCTTTAACTCCTCAAAGAGTTAAACCATAGCAGATTTGGCTCATCCAGAGAGTTTTTATAAGATCTGGCAAGTTCTGCTGTAATTTCATAATGTTGTATGAGTCAATGTTTGTGAGGAGTTCATTGAATTGAACTGCCTGGTGACTCTTCTCCCACTTTTATATGTGCAGATAACATGGACGGCCCGTGCAGGATCTACCATGTTAAAAGCAAAAGGTGGTGAAGAGATCCTGGTCAGCTACCTGCCGCTCAGCCACATCGCAGCCCAGATGGTTGACATTTGGGTCTGCATGAGTTTTGCTGGGACCACCTACTTTGCAGAGCCAGATGCCCTCAAAGTAAGCATGAATATTATCTCATAAACAAGGAGATATTAATAATGAATAAATATATTTGATTGTAATCACCATTCATTTTTCCAGGGCTCTTTAGTAAACACACTGAAAGAGGTTCGTCCAACTTGTTTCCTGGGAGTTCCTCGTGTGTGGGAGAAGATCGAGGAGAAGATGAAAGCTGTGGGAGCCAAAGCATCCCCAATGAAGAAGAGAGTGGCCGACTTCGCCAAGTCCATTGGCCTGCAGTACAGCCACAGTGTCATGAATGGGTGAGACAGTGGCGGGGATCATTTCTCAAAAGACCACGTGTCGCATTTTGTACAGTTTAACAACATCCCCTCAAGCCATCAGGTTATAATATTTATAGCACACAAAAATAATTATTTGTGCAATTGCTACAGTCAGCTGTGGGTGATGGTAATGCCGTCAGTTCTAAACATGTTTTGTTACCTCATAGTGTTGAGATTTGATTCTCATAATGAGAAAAAGTTTGCTTGGTTATTAGTCCCTGCAATGTGAGGAAAAACGGCACAATGAACACTACGTGAGACAGTGGGTGATGTTAATGCCACTCATGGTATAATTAGTGTGCATCTAAATAAAATGGAATATTTCATGTGCAAGGAACACTCTTAACCTTGCATAGTATCTTTATATTTAACACTTTATTGATTGATATATGGCTGGAAAAAATCTTGACCCCATGAGAGTGAGACACCAGTTGTATTGAAACTATATATTTACATATTGCAGAATTGCCATAATAACCTAATTTTGACAGCTGTTGTTGTTTAAACTATAGTAAATTGGTCTTTCTGAAGGCAGTAACTTTTTAAGTAACCAGGAAAAGCCCCCAAATGTTATGACCAGACTGCTTACACAATATTTACAGGAACAAGACAAAGATTAAGAAATGTGTGCAGGGTGTAAGAGGAAGAAAACAAAGTGATATGAAGAATAACAATTCAAAATAAAGCAAGAGACACTGAAAAAAAATCTGTGCATTTGCCAACATTACCAGTGCTGGGGAGATATAAAAACAAGTCCCAAACCAGGGCTGCAGGATAGCCCAGCAGGTTGAGGCCAGTCAGGTCTGCAGTTGGTCAGCGGTCAAGTTACTTTGATTTGCTTTGTGTTGGTTAAAGAAATAAAAGGAAAAAAATAGTGAAAAAATTAAAGGTGGATGTAACTAAGACTCATTTAATTTTTTTTTAAAAATGCAGGAAAAGTGAGTTCATATAGACATGCACAACACTGACCAGCTGTTTTTGCACTATGGCCAATGATGGTCAGCTTTACCCAGGAAACCATGCAGAGAGAGCACACAGCACCACTGCAAGAGGTCCTGGAGCCTTAACACAAAGTTAAATAATCTGTTGGAACACAAATTTCTCTAATATTTGTATATTTAGTTGTTGGCACGATGTTTGAATGATGATCAGACTTTCTATTCAGGTCACCAGGTGAATGCAGTTTTATTCTATATGTACACCAAAGTGTTGAACCGTTTCATAATTATAATATTGCTACATTTTCTAGTGTCAGGGGATCACCAAAGTGCTAACAAATCATTCTGAGGGGGGTGTGAATGTTAGTGCCAAACTTTAGTAGTTGTTCAGTAGTTGTTGAGATATTTCTTTCTGAAGTAGAGGGCTAATTGACAAAATGCTGCTACCATGGCTGAAAATTTTGATGTTTAATTTTAGGCGAAGTTCATAATTCCTAAAAAAATTATCCTCAATAATTTGGATTAAATTTTGGTTTATTTTTTGCATTACAGGGAGAATCGTGTGCCTTGGGGCTTTATGCTGGCTAACAATCTGGTCTTCAAGAAGGTGCGTGCTGCTCTGGGCTTAGACCGCTGCAAGTTTTGCTGCACTGGAGCCGCACCCATCACCAAAGACACTCTGGATTACTTCATGAGCCTGAACATCCCTGTGAAGGAGCTATACGGCATGAGTGAAAGCTCTGGACCCCACACCGTCTCCATGGATGAATACCGCATCACAAGGTAGGCACCAAAGTGACTGAACTGTTGCACTAATGCAGGTGTCAAAAGATATTGTATTGAAGGTGATAGATGGTTGTAGTTTATCAAGCATACCTGATTGTCATAATCTGCAGGTTGTGCAGACTGAGTGTAGTGTGGAGGACCTAAATGGAGACGCGTGGAGGCAGACTGGTCACAAAAAAAGACAAGCTGTTTCATTATGTTGATTGCAGATACTCCAAAAGGCAAAAACATACACAGAAACTATAAACTACTAGAACATGAAGCTAGAAAACACACTGGGGGCTAGGAAACACTAAGGCAAGGGGAACAGACACTCTGACCAAGGACTAATGGGAGGACAGCACTAGATATGCACACAGAAGGCCAATCGGGGAAGTGGAGACAGCTGGGGAAAACAAGACACAACTGAACTAATTCACAAAAGACGAGACAAAGGAAACAAAACTAAAAGCAAAGCACAAGGAACAACTAACTATCAAAATATAGCAGGAAGACACAAGAGGATGGGACACTGAGGGAAGAATTAAACTCTAAAGCAACTAGGAACTAAGGACAGGGCTCAATACACTAAGGGAACAAATACATGAAACAATATAAACACTAAGCAAACCAAGAATCAAATAGAATATTTAAATAAACAAAACTAGAAAGATCATGACACTGATACATTATAGTCTACATTAACTTACATTAACAAAGTAAACACAAAGCTGAAAATTAGTATATCTTAGAGCAATGGACTTGCAAACAGTTTCCTTCAAATTTCACATTTCTTTGGAATCACTTTTTAGTCCATCTGAATTCCAATATTCACTGCTTCCAGCTCTGATTTTGTTTCCACTGACTCCTGAGGAGGGGAAAAAAAGTTTGCTAACTTTGTTCCTTGGTGCTGAGCAGTGGGTTTATTGGAGTTTCTTTGTTTTTTTACTGAGTTTGAAAGTCACTTAAAACTCTGTGGAGCTCAGTAGAGCTGCAGAATCAAGGCATATTTTGCTGTGGATGAACAGCTGTGTTGCAAACAAGTACCCATGTGATCCAGTGCTGACATGGCTGTTAAAGTAATGAACAGCCTGAGTGTGAAAGACAAACTTTCTAATAGCTTTAAAATAGAGCAGAAGTAAACTGAACTCTTCAGTGCTGTAACTCATTGCTCTACATAAATAACAGAGGGTAAAAAAAAATACCCTAAAATCAAAAAGATGACATACATAAAAATAAAGTCCTAAGAACCATAAAAATGTAAAACAACCTCTAGCTTTCGCCTTACTGGACTATTTCTGTTAGACTTTGTATCTGTTTGACTTTTTTTTTTGTCATACACTATATTTTTAGTTAATTTTTTATGGACATTTGATATGATGTTCCTTAAAGATTTTTGTCCCCATTTTCCATTATTAGCTAGCGCTCTTTCAAATATCTCTGCAGTCTGCAGATGATGCACAATTGTATATCTCTGTTTTATGAGGCAGCCACAGCTCTTTATACATTCGTACTGAATGTCTAATATAAAAATGACAATGATTACTTTGAAGTAAAGGATCAAAAATCAGAGACAGACATCATACACAATTTTAAGATGTCTGTCCAAACATATTAAAATATTTAATTTATAGCACCTCTATTGTTACTGAGTTTCTTTCTGTAAAATGTCCCATAACATAAAGTCCTAGAGCCAGGTGTTATGAGATTACATGAGAACAGATGCCTTTATCTTGTGTTTCCATGTTTTTATAAAACCTTAATTAAGCTCCTACAAGAACTCTCAGATCCTCCATCATCTAGATTTTAGAAGTAAAACTCCTTTGGAGATTTTAAACAAAAATTAAAGACTAACATTTCTAATCTGGTTTTTAATTTGGGGTAAATTCATATTAAGGTTAATTTAAGCTTTTGCTGATATTTTAAACATCTTGTATTTTTAGTTTTGCTTTTGCAAACAGACATTAAATTGTTTTTAGGAGGAGAACCATCTGTTTAAATGATCATAAATAAGCCAGATTTGTATAGCTCTGATTTCTATGTGCTAAACTAACTACAGTTTTATTGCAGATTTTGGTCACGTCAGTGATTTTTGATTTGTCTTTCCAGCTGTGGAAAGGTGATGCTAGGCTGCAAGACAAAACTGGTGAATACAGATGAGGATGGGAACGGAGAAATCTGTTTCTGGGGTCGTAACGTCTTCATGGGCTACCTGAACATGCCCGACAAAATGGCAGAGGCTTTGGATGAGGATGGCTGGCTGCGCACTGGAGACCTGGGAAGACACGATGAACAAGATTTTCTGTATATCACAGGAAGGATCAAGGGTAAGCTGTGGCTCTGAGTTTGGGAGAAAATGCACCAAAAGAAGGATTTAAGAGTAGCTTTGGTAATACACGTTACACACTTATTAGCCTTTCAATATAAAAATGGATGTGAGCATTCTGGACTTTGGTGCAGGCCTCAAAGGAGGTTTGGAGCTCTGCAGTTACTAAGTCAGCAGAGCTTTCGCAACATTTACGTACTATGCGACTCGGCACTCAGCAACCCCGCTCTGTAACTTTACCTGTTCTGATACTTCATGGCTGAATTGCTGTGGTTCCTAGAGACTTCCAATAATATCACTTACAGCTGATTGTGGAAAATCTAGAAGCTCTTTAGAATGACCCATTCTTTCACTTTGTAAAGGCAGACTGCATGGCTGGGTGCTTGATTTTATACACTTGTGGCAATAGACTGAAACCACCTGAATCCAGAAATTAAAGGGTGTGGCCCAGTACTTTTGTCCATATTGGGTATAGAGTATTCAAAACACATGCATTGCTGTCTTCTCTCTAGCTTTAAGTTTTTGTTTTTCTTTACTTTGTTGGGGCAATCTTTTTGGAACAGTTTGTGCCAAATATGTACTTTATTTCTGTAGCAGCCATATGTATTTAAAGATTTTACACCCTTAACAGCCATTTTACTCAAGGTAATCCCCATCTGGCAAAGACTGGAGTTTAAACTATTTCTAAAAAGTGAGAAGAATATCAGTCTTGATTTATCCAATTGTGCAAATTGTACCATACATTTGAACATTTATTTATAATAAATAAAAAGAGCGATTTAGAAAAAAAAATCAAGTCAAGCCTGGAACTGGCTATTTTCACTGGTAGTTGTTTAAGATGCAAATTTACATCCAGATATCCAGATACACCAACTTAATAACAGGTGACACGTTTTGTCTTTCCTGCACAGAGCTCATCATCACTGCTGGTGGCGAGAACATCCCTCCTTTGCCCATCGAAGATGCAGTGAAGTCTGAACTGCCCATCATCAGCAATGCCATGCTGATTGGAGATAAGCTCAAGTTCCTCTCCATGCTGCTCACACTCAAAGTAACTCATTCTCTATTCCTGCAGACAAGCGCAGCTGCCGAATAAACAAAAACAAAATCAGTAACCACCTCAGTTTTTTTCCCGTAGTGTGTCATGGATGACAACGGTGAGCCCACAGATGAGCTGAGCCCAGAGGTTTTGGATTTTTGCCGGCAGCACAGCGTCACAGCAACTAAGGTGTCAGAGGTTACGCCCAATAAGGAGCCGGCTATTTACAGTGCCATTCAGGCGGGCATTGAGCGTGTCAATGCCCGATCAACATCCAATGCCCAGAAAGTCCAGAAGTGGGTCATACTGGAGCGAGACTTCTCCATCACTGGAGGAGAACTGGGTCAGCTATCTGAAATTTATTTTGCTTTCTTTTTCTTCTGGTATCTGCAGTAAAGGTTCACATGTAGTACTGTCATTAAGGATGAATGAAGTATTAACTGCTACCTTCAATTTTTATTTTTACTTGCTGTTAATCAACTTGTCATGTGCAGTCTGCTCAACAGCGATTTAATCGCTTCAGCATTTCAAATGTTGCTATTGTGTGGCTGCAGCTCAGCAGAAAGCGAAACTTTATCATGAGATCAAAATAACCTACTTTTCTTTGTTTTCTTTGTAGGACCCACCATGAAACTGAGGAGGCCCATTGTTGTGAAGATGTACCAGGAGAAAATAGGTGAAATGTACGCAGTGGCTGCAGGAAAACAGTAGACTGCACTGCACAGGGATCAGAGGCGGTCATGGGAAACATGGCCAGAAGTCAGAGATTTATGGATGTACATACAGTTTCACAGCAACTGTACTTTTTGTAAATAAAACATATAAATCAGAGCCAAAATTTGTCATATGGCACAAACATATCACTCAAACATGCCACATGTAGGCTGACACAGACTGTATGGTGACACAGACACTGGATGGTGACTGTCAGAATTACATTGTTGCAGTTTCTGAAGGAAATATCCTAAATCATAAATCCCGCTGTGGCCTGAAAGGATGCAGATTGTAAGATATGTGTTTTATATCTGAAGCAGATGTATGTATTTAAAGATTTTACAGCATTAATTGCCAGTTTACTAAAGGTAATCCCACCTGGCACAGACTGGGGGTTAAAACCATTTTTATAATGTGAGAAGAATATCAGTAGTTTGAATTTCTCCAATCACACATGTGCAAATAGTAAATTATACATTTGTGCTTCTCCATGTACAGTTTGACACAGTTTAATATTTATTTTGATATATTCCATGATTGTCAATTAAAAGTGACCAAACTGGGATAAAAGAAATGTGCATTTTTTTCTGTATCCTAGGCTTTTTAAAATGTATATGGCCTATATTTTCATTAAAAAGTATGATGCAACAAATCTTGAAAATCCTTTATCATAGCTAATATTTTTTGGGTGTGTATGCTGCCTAGAGGAATCCAGAAGATGATCTGTTGACTACTTTTTTAAAATAAATTTCGACCAATATGATATTGACATTACAGCTTTTTTTTTCTTTTAAAATTTGCTGCAGCTGCCAACATCTGGTGTTTTGAATTTGTCTTATTTTAGGTTAATGAGTGTAAACATAAGCAAACTGGCAAACAATATAATTAGGAGGTGCCTTTATGTATTTATATGCATTATAAAAAGGCTTCTGTGACTAAAGTTCAAATAAAGTCTCACAATTATTTACATCACTTTTTTTATTCAGTTCAAATAAAGTCTCACTTATTTTGAAATAGATAATATTTAGGAAGTCTGAGGAGCCTCAGGGAGCTAAAACTGGCACATAATATATAGAAGAAAATTACATTGTTTAGAGCAGTAAACTGAACACTGACATGCAATTGAAATTCAGTTTAGCAATATAATTCATTTTTTTTATGCAGCAGCAATTCACAGCAACAGTAGCCTCGAGCCTTGTTATATTTTAAGGCAGGCAGGCTCCTTCACTTACTGTTTTTAAGTCTTGTTTAAATACACATTTTTGCTCCCTGGTCTTCAACCCAGTGTGAGATGTTGACTGTGATTTTAAGTTACTTTTTATGTACTCTTTTATTGTTTAACTCTTTTGTGTTTCTGTATCTTTTACCCTATGGCCTGTGTTTGTTTTTTGTGTTTGGTGTTATTGTACAGCACTTTGGTCAGCCCTGTCGTTGTTTTTAAAAGTGCTTTATAAATAAAGTGGTATGGTATGATAAAGACCCTGCAATATTAGAGACAAAACCCCAACAATCAGACAATTCCCTATGGGCAGCACTTAGCAACAGTAGGAGGAAAGAACTCCACGTTAACAGGAAGAGAGCTCCAGTAGAACCAGGCTCATGGAGGGACAGACATCTGCTGGAACTGGCAGGGATGTAAGAGGGAAGAGGGGAGAAGAAAGGAGAGCACAGAGAGAACATAGGAAACACAAGCTATAGGATAGAGAAGACAAAGGTTAGGTGAGGTGAATGAGCCTATAGCAGCATAACTAAGAGATGGTTCAGGGTCATCTGATCCAGCCCTGAATAATCTTTATTAATAAGGAACATTTTGATCCTAATCTTATAAGTAGTGAGAGTGTCTGTCTCCCAAATCCAAACTGGGAGCTGGTTCAATAGCAGAGTAAATTGTAAATAGACTGATTCTTATATAGAGCTTTTCTGCTCTACCTGAGCACTCAAAGCGCTCTATATAACATGCCTCATTCACCCATTCACACCCATTCATACAATGAGGCCTTTAAAATATGATGGGGCATGATTATTAAGGACTTTATATGTTAAGAGAGGATTTAACAGGAAGCCAATGATGAGAATTCAATATAGGAGGAATGTGATTTCTTTCTAGTACCTGTTAGTACACAAGCTGAGGGGTTTTGGAGAAACTGAAGGCTTTTCAGGGAGCCGTGAAGCTGTCAGTTTAACACTAGGCCAATAATTACTTGCTACATTTCTCAGCACTTCTAAAAAATAACTACTTAGACATGAATAAAGAAAAGCTTCCCAGGGTTCAGTTTGACCCTAAAAGTGTCAACAACCTCATTACTAAACAGATCCAGCTAGACTGGGGATATTCAAGTACATGAGTAGTGAGACTGTGCATAATTGCAGGCAACAAAGCCAGAGACAACACCTAAAGCACGGAGAAAACACAAGCTACATTTAGCTGGGCCTAAGTGAACCTAAGTTCATGTGCAGGCCACATGTCATCTGTGCAGCAGGGGTTTCTTCAGGACAAACTGTAATAATATGACTGCCTTTCCAGTCACAGACATACCAGATTGCATCCTTGGATAAACTGGTTTTGTTGCTTTTTTTTCAGAGCACGTTTCCAGATAAAGTTATGGTGGCATTTTGGCCGGACCGATTCTGCTCAGCTGAACTGAACATATAGATTTTATCCTCCTGCATTGTTTGTCTACTCAAGTTGTTTGTACAGGTATGTGGCTGTATATTCACTACAGACTCTCTGGTCAGATATAATGTATTAATGATGATAATATCAGGTCTAATATACATGATGCAGTATACGTCACTCTGTTTCTGAACACAGGGAAACAGAATACACATTGACATTGAAATTACAGACTTACTTTTAAAAGATAAATGTGCAAATGAAAAAAAAAAATCTTAACACGGCCTTGACAGAAGTTATATCATCATAAAAAAAAAGCTCAGGAGGTAGAGGGGGTTATCTGCCAGTCGGAGGGACCGGCTCCTCTGGTCTGCATGTCAAATTATCATTGGGCAAGATATTACAACCATCAAAGTGAGAGGGTGTGTGAATGTTAGATAAGGTGCTTAGGTATAGAAAAAAAGCACTTGTACTAATATGTGTGTCACTGGGTGAATGAGGCTTGTAGTAAAAAGTGCTTTGAGTGCTCAGTTAGAATCGAAAAACACTATAAGTACCAGTTTATTTACTTTGGCCAATTAACAAAATCATCTGTAAATCCAATAACAAGCGGAGTATTTGGTTTAAACACTGAACTAATCCTTCAAGCATCATGGTTGCAATGAAACGTGGCAAAAAAAAAATGTCTTAATGTTTCTGAGCAACTTGCTTTTATGTAAACAGGTAAAAACAACATCATGTGAATGGCTGGAGATGCATTTGCTAGTGAAACACTCTGTACTCCTGCATATAGCTCACAGTCACATCTTCACTAAAAAAAAAAGCAGTAGTGAAAACTTTCACTGGAATCAACTTCTTCAAAAGCACGACTCTGGGTGTGGCTCTGCAACTAAAACTCATCCATGGAACACAGGATTTTCATTTGACTTGCAATCTCCGAAATTTCCTACTCCTATTTGAACTTCCAGCACAAATATTCCTTCAGTTTTTTCAGAACTGTGTTTATTTTACAGAACTTATACAGTATATGTTTTTACAGATATAAAGCACTTGGTGAAAACCTGGCATTACATTTTTATGGACACTGAACCTGTAAGAGAAAAGCAAAGTAATTTGTTTTACTTTAAACTACTAGATGTGGCACAACACTGCCATCATGTGTCTGAAACAGTGTACATGAGGGCACTCACTATTAGTCACTGGTTTTCAAACACATATATAAAAACAGAATATGTTAAACAAGAGTAAATAAGAATACACTGACCAGGCAGATTATATGAGGCAGTTAAACAATTTTTTCCACTAGCAGACCTTTTGCTAAAAGGCCAGTTCACCCCAGTTAGACCATGTATTACTCCAACTTTAGCAAAATTTCACCATGAAGATAGTTCTGGTTTTATTTACAATGGAATGGTATGGACTATACTTTGCAACGCCTACAGGTTTGAATTATTAAAAAAAAACAACTATTTTTAGACGGGATGTTCTTGCTACATTTCAGAGAGACCAGTAATTTGGTTAAAAGTTCTTCAAGTGAAACCAAGTTTAAGCCAAGCTCATTTGCTCATTTGGTAGTGATGGCGACTCCCTTCTTGACCCAGGCGTTGCTGTTGAGCAGAGAGAGCATGAAGCGAGCCACGTCTCCTCTTCCCACTGCGCTGCTTGCAGGTTGACCGTTGCTGTCAGGCACAAAGTATCCCTCATGGGTCAGAAACTCTTGAGCTGCAAAGGACACAAAGAATACAACACCTCATTTTAATCTGGTTTCCCAGATAGTAGAAGAACCAACAATTCATCCGGCTACATGCTTGAAACTCAAGGAACTGATTTGCTCATGAGCACATGCACCAAGGAAAAATGGATCACTAAGACAGAAAGGCTCCACTGAATTAAGCTCTGTTTTTCTCTGTTGACACCCCCCAGGCCATGATCCCAATCTGCCTGTCTACCTACCTGAGGCCGGAAGGTTCTTGATGCCAGGTGGGCGCACCACAGTCCAGTTGATGTCCTCCGTCTTCTGCAGAAACTGCTCCATCTCGTACATGTTGTTGAGGACACTTCGGATTAAGGGGAGCAGGAGGAATCGGATCAGGTACGATGACTGAGTTCCAGAGTTTGCTTAAAAAAAAAAAAAAAAGCGAACATCACAGTCAAAGTCGAGGATGGCAAACAAAGCACCCGAGTTTTTCAAAATGCCTCCATCCGTTTGCTTTCTTAACCACATATTCAATTCAGGGTCACAGGGGTCTTGGAGTCCATCCCAGCTGTCATTGCAGGGCATGGAAAGTAATCCCTGTTTCCCAGTCCAATTAGTTGTGGGTGACTGTTTGAAATGAAACACTAAGAACCAGTAAGACTCAAATTTGCCACTCTCTGTGTACAAGAATGTCATTCAAGACCTTCAGAGTGCAGTGGGGTGGGACTGACAAGAAAAAGAAAAAGAAAAACAATTGTTTAAGAGCCTGTCTAGGTATTTCACTTGAAAAAGGGAGGATATGAGTCTCATATCAACCTCATGGAGACACCAGTATTTCTATAATTTCAGTGTCCTTCCAGATGTTTGATTCACATCTGAAAAGTCAAAGTGAAATGTATAGACTCAATGTAGCCCAGCCACAAGCCTGTGTTCATAAATCAGTTAAAAAAGAAGCTTTAAATCGCTTCACTGAAAGCCAAAATTTGACACCTATCCGTCATGTTTTGGGAAAGCAATTTTAAAATACAAAAATAATTATTTACATTCATTGTTCAGAACAAATCTAAAGGGTCCCATCTGTGTGCTGCACTTACGCTCTGTGTACCAGGAGGTCATGGTGATGACCCTGTTCACCCGGGTCTCTTGCATCGCACTGACCATAGCAGTCATGGACTGAGTGTAGCCCGTCACCCCTGTGAAAAAGGAGGCTGGGAAGCCGAGGCAGGACATGATGACATCCTGCCCCTTGAAATGAGTCTTCAGACTGTCTGCTGAGAAAATATTAGCCGTCACCACCTGGAAAAAATTACAAGACCAACTGTTAAAATGTGCATGGCTACATTTATTGATCACATGTAAGACAACTTAAAAAAGACTGAATCCAGATAATTACCTTGAGATTCTCATGAGTCACGGTGAGCTTCCCTGGGTTCCTGACGAGGGCGGTGACCACGTGACCCTGCTGGAGCGCCTGGTTGACCAGATACTGTCCAGTCTGCCCAGTGGCTCCCACCACAGCGATCTTCATCCTCTAATGCTCCGAGCTCAGTCAAGACTGCAACTAAAGCAGAAGACAATGTGCGGAACGTTCCGATCAGTCAAATTAACTGTGCTGAAGTTCCCTCCCTGTTTCATAGGCGTAATAAAACTATTTTTTTTTAATCGTGCAATAAAGAAGCACTTTCAGAGAAATTTCAATTTGTCATGTATCATCTTGTCCTTGTATCACCATCTTGTATCACTGACCCCCCCAAAAAAGTAATACCTTGATCTCTTAAGAGCTAAAATCATGTACAGTAAAGACAATCTGGCACCAAAAGTCACAGCACAAGATACACAAGCACGAACAGGAAGTAACAACTATTTAATTATGAGACTATAACAATTATCTGCTATGAACCATCCATTTTTCGACTGATTGATTCTGATTGATTAGTTGTTTAGTTTATATAATGCCAGAAAACTGAAAAAAGCCACGGTGACATCTCCAAATAATATTTTTGTCCAATTATCAGTCTATATTTTAACTGCACAGAACATACAAAAAAAAAATCTGACATTTGAGACACTAAATCCCAAAAAGATTGTCATCTGTTGGTTATAAACAACTTAAACGAATAACCAATGATTCTTATTGTTGCAAATTTGTTTTTTTTCTGCCAATAACAATTTCACCTATACACAGGACAGAAACCGCCTAACCTTAGAATGACTGACAGTTTTTTTTTTAATAATAATATAAAAATTATAAGTTGTTAATCTTATTAAGACAAAATTTCCATTCATAAATCAGAAGGACATTGCCTAAACTCTTCATTCACACAGATATAACCCAAATCTGTTTAAAATTTGGGGCTTTTGTTAACAGCTTGCCAACAAATTGTGAAATCACCTCTCCCTCTTCAAAACGTAGATGCGTGTGAGAAAAAAAAAAAAAAAAAAGCTCATTTTGAAAAATAATTGAACTTGGTGGGATGAAAATGATGAGATGATGAAAACTTTAATTCTACCAGTCGAGCAAAACTGCACACTGGTCCCCTTTGTTGCATCCAAACTGGGGTAAATGGATTATCTCCACAGCAGAGGAGGATGATGAGCTTGTTGGTCAGATGCTCACCGCAGAAACTGAGCCAGTATTGTTGACTGAATGTTGTTTAGAAGACCAAGACGATTCCCATGTTAAATGAGCTCTGGCTGGGGAACACAGGCATTTTGCAATGAAAAGTTTGTCCTCAGAGTCTTTCATTTGTGGATAATGGTGACGTCAAACTACATGCCGCTGCCACTAACAATTATTTCTTAGGTTTTAATATCGGAAATGGTTACAAAGCACAATTGTACTCTAGAATTCAACTTCTATAACTGCACCCAAGGCTGAGGCTTAAAAGCAATTTAAGTTCTAGACCCAACTGGTGTGTCAAACGATGGATTCTCTCAGAAATTAAGCTGAAGTATTTAAAACCCCCAAAAATCAGACTGGTGGCCACAACATAGAGCTTTAGGGAAGATACTGGTGTGGGACATCCGGTAATCAAGCTCAAACTGTGCCCACACAAATTTTACTGCAAATAAGAGGACACCTTATTTCTGTAATGGGCTGGACTAATGGTCTCATCAATACAAATGCAACCTGGTTTTTCATTATTTGCCATTTCGCTTTGTAGGAATTACAAGTCACAATATCTTTATCCACTGTGCAGCAGGAGGATCCATATGTGAGACTGGGCGCATCTTTGCATGAAGCACAACTGCAGTAACTCTATGAATTGCATTATAATTATTATTAACTCCAACAGGATTGATCAGGATCACAGCCTCTCTGCAGCTCAAACAGGTGAGCCATCACTCTCAATTTACCTACATCAGAATAGAGATGAAAGGTGATTGAAGTGACTTGAACGTGCCATTGTTGTTAGAGGCAGATGGGTTGGACTGAGTATTTCAGAAACTGCTGATCTACTGTGATTTTCATATACAACCATCTCTAGGGTTTACAGAGAATGGTCCACAAAAGAGAAAATATCCAGTGAGCAGCAGTTCTCTGGGTGAAAATGCCTTGGTGATGTCAGAGGTCAGAGGAGGATGGCCAGACTTCTTCAAGCTGATAGGAAGGTAACAGTAACTTAACTAACCACTTGTTACAACCAGGTTATGCAGAAGAACATCTCTGAACACATGACATCTTGAACCGTGATACAGATAGACTACAGCAGCAGAAGTTGGACAACAGAAGAAAACATTTCCTGGTCTGATGATCCCCTATTTCTGCTGTGGCATTCAGGTGGTAGGGCCAGAACTGGGTGTAAACAACAAGAAAGCATGGATCCATCCTGCTGCTGGTGGTGGTGTAATGGTGTTGAGGATATTTTCTTGGCCCCTGAGCATCGTTTGAACGACACAAACCAGTCTTACTTTAAGGCCGTCATGTTATATTCAAAGCAAACAGTACGATTTTAAAGAAGACACTATAACATCAGTGTGTCGTGATCCCGACTGCAAAACCTAATTACATAAAAATCTCATGGGTACAGTCCTAAGGTCACTTTGTGCTCTTGTCATAAAACACAAAAAGTTCCCCAGTAAAGTTGCTGCACTGATTCTGCGGGGTACTGCCTGTCCTGTAAAATCCTTAATCTATATGTAGTTAAATTAATAAATACATTAAAAAAATTAACCATGATGGTAAATTGGAGTAAAAGTGCAATACTGCAGTGAAAACCAAGAAGCCCAAGGCTACAGTTTGTCTTTGTCCTGCCTCTCTTCGGTTCTGAAGTGGATTATGAAAGCACACCACACACCCAAGATTGAGTAACAACCCTCAAACAGCAGCTCATACATTAACTTCCGATATGTTGACCTCCACTGAGAACAATATGACGTTATTAAAAGCTTATCTTTAAAGGTGCAACCAGTGATCCAGGTGCTGACAATCTGACACCTGCACTACCTAAAAGACTGAGACACGTGACACTTACCTTTTATTTTCATGCGCCTTTCAGTGGATTAATTTATCAGATTACACAACGCTTAAAGTGGAAAACAGCCTCTCTGGCTGTTTAAGTTTAAAAAATGAATACTGTGACTTTCATAAACATGTGAGAGCCTGCAGAGGTTTTGCAGTAAAGGTCTTTAAGTACCTAATAAACCGGAAGCTGAGCCAATAACCACCACCTTGAACCTTTAACCTTTATGATCTCTAATGTTACTCAAACCATTGGATGCGTTTCCGCTTTTGCTATGAGTCTTTGCTTTCTTAATGTATTCATTTAGAGCAAAAAATGATTATGAGCAATCACCGTGTCCCAAATTAACCCACGTTAACCCAAATTATTCGTCTGCTGTCCTGCAGCCAAAGGACGTTTGGTTCCTCACTCACCTGAACCTTTACGAAACGACTCCCAATGAGGGAGGCATTCAAGAGCAGCAGCGTTCAGCTGCATTTGTAATTTTTTTTCTTAAGTTTATCCTTAACCCAGATTTAGCATTGTGTTTTCATGATACACAGAGGAAGATGACACGACCACCTTTAAGGTAATGTCGAAGGTATAGTTAGAAGGTTAGTGTAAAGATATCCAATGTAAAGTTAGCTGTAGACAGCTGACTGGAAGCGCAAATTTGGTGGTTAAAACTTAACTAAATACATACTACATACTACAATGTAATGTCTGCTTGCTTTAAGATGTTTCATATTAAAAGCAAATCAAACATCTGCGACTTTAGGATATTTGGTCTGAAAAGAAAAGATATAAAGACAATAATTCTGACTTTGGTGAGTTTGTGATGTGATATCAGAAATATCAGAAAGATTATCATCTTATGGAATAATGATGTCAGTTCCTGAAATGAGGCCTATGACTCCTTAAATTTGTCTCGATTTTAATCATTTTAAATTCTTTTGAAGTATATTTGGCTATAAAATTACACAGAAAATGGTTAAAACATAGAATTTTGTACCAGAAATATTTTTGAAAAACTGATTTGTTTTACAGTCCCTTATGCTGGTGCTATTTTTTTCTCTGTTGATATATTGTCTATAAATTCAGGCTTTATGTCTTGTAACATGCAGGCTTCAGACGTTTAAAAAGGTTCACATCCCACACACCACATTTTTTAAATCAAACATTAAAATCATTTTATCAATCATAAAAAAGGATCCAATAAAGGGCAGTACAATGGCATCAGCAAGATACTATTGTACTGGTGGAAGAGTATTTGAGACGTGAAAAAAGAAAATGATCAATGAAATTCAAAATAAAATCAAGTTGGTGGCGCAGAACGTTATAATTTGTTTTTCAGGACGTCAGTAGATGCTCACATGTAAATACCAACTTGGTCTCCTGTTGCCACCAATGTTTACCTCTGAAACTTTTCCATCTCCCTACACAAAGACCCATTTGGACACATCAGGTCATTAGATCAAGTAATCCACTTGTGGCTCTGTGCTTTCATTATGTGATCACACCAAGGGACTAAAGACTAAAGCAGCTTCAGACACAGTCCAGGAGAGCTGCACGGTCGGGGTTGCTTCATACATGAAGCCTCTGCACAATGACCGATCTGACTGACTTCTAGCAGCTATCCTGGTGGGCTGGTGGAGGATGCAACACAGTAAATGGCTTTTTAAACACTCAAAGGAACTGAAAGCTGACAGCCAAAGAACCTGGAAAGTGGTGACTGGATAAAGAAGGTGACTGCGTAAGTAGAGAACAGATTTTAAGATCTAATAGTTGAGTAAGTTTGTTCTTATATTTATTTCTACAGCAGCAAAAGAAAGAGGTGGTTCAAACTGGGAAAAAAGATATCAAACATCATAGTTTTGGTTCTTTTCTTATCGCCAGAACATATTTTACTATATTTAATATGCAGGTTTGGCATAAAACGAGAGATTAATCAGAAAGCCTTCTTTGATTGGATCATTTTGTTCCTTAAGTGTGATGAAAAATACTCAAACAAGCCAAACAGTTTGATTGAATTTCACATTCAGATTTCAGCGCTCAGTGTTTTATTAGACTTTTCCAAATTGTCAAAGCTGATTTGTGCATCATTTATTGACCTAAAACAACAGAAGGACCTAAAAACACCTTTCCCAGGTCTTGATTTTTCCATGTGATCAAAATAGTTTCAGGCTGTGAAGATATTTTCTGCCTCCTTTGTTTCATAGATTGCTTTACGTAACCCTTCCTATATTCAGACAAAACAGTCCTGTGCAGCAGGATTGAGGCCAATCACAGAGTTTAGGAGCGAACCAGCAGGTAATGAGATTAAAAGGGTGCAAAGTCAAAGGAGGCAAATACCCTCCAGCTCACCCCCTACTGCTGCTGCTTCTGAGCCACGCTCAGCATTTCTCTGTGTGAATGAAGGGGTTTCTTAGAGGTCAGGAATGAAGCAGAGCTATTAAAAAATGTGCATGAGCAGAGGAATGAACTTTTATCTCAGCCTGAGAATGATGTAGTGGCTCCAAAAAAGTAAAACACCTTAATACTTAAACAGTCCAGTGTAAATATGTGCTCAAATATTAAATCTAGATGAATTACCTAAATGTACTTAAGTCTGAATTCTTTTGCACTGATGTGATGATTGTTTGGTGCTTTGAACAGGAACAGTCATGGGATGTGGCGTCACAAAGTCCAACCATTTCCACAAACACACCACGAGCAGTGGAAGAGGTGACACACAGACACTGACATACATGGATGATGACCATTCACGCTGAATACAAAAGTTTTACTCTTTCCTGTTTCTGCATGACCTCGTTCCTCTTGTTCACCTTATTTTTGTTGCTGCATTCTCGCTCTTATGTGCTGTCTTCATGTATGTCTTTTGGTGTTTTGTTTTTTTTTTTCTCTGCTGCCTGCAGCTGTTACAAGTAAGCCACATCTGTTTAACCTTGTTTGTCTTGTTGATGTTTCTGTTAGTTAGATGTTGGACATAAACTCAGACCTCTGGTATCTGGGTCAGGCATAGTGGTGGAAATATTATTTTACTCAGCAAAAGTAAAAAAAAAAAAAAAAAAAGTGAAAATTGGG
>VUQS01024887.1:0-11914 GCA_015108495.1 Heterochromis multidens | reverse complement strand
ACACAGAAGAGCTACCTCGTCAGGCCAGGACGTCGCAGTCTATTCACACCTACAGGCCAGTGGCCACTCTTTCAGTGTTGAGGATGTACACATCCTGGACAGGGAGGAACGCTGGTTTGAACGGGGAGTCAAGGAGGCCATTTACGTGAAAAGGGAAAGACCATCTCTGAACCGAGGAGGGGGCCTAAGGGTACATCTGTCACCATCTTACAATGCGTTGATTGCAGCCATTCCCCAATCTCTGTGAATGGTACTCATGGCCATTGATCAATGGTCATGACAATTTGCATACTAATGATCATGAAACTGACCAAATGGCCCATTGTTAGTCAATGGTGCTGGTTTCGGTCATTATGCAAATGTATTGTTTATAAGGTTGGGGAAGCCTGCAGTCAGCTGAGACTGAAGAAGTCACCAGAGGTGACGAAACGTTTCTCCCACTAAAAAACGCTACGTCCAGATGAACAGATTCAGCTTTTTGGGATTTTGCCACAGTGACACAACAGATTCTCAAGGTGAAACAATATCATTCTTTCTCTCACAAAATAATGTTGTGACATCTGCAGATTATTTTGTTTGCTCTTATGTTGTTTCTTACTTTGATATCTATTTTTACATAAATATGGACTCAACTGCAGAATCCTTATACTGTTGAAGCCACATATTTATACACTTGAATAGTCTTGTGCACTGGAAGGATGTATGTTGATCATATTTATAATACGGATTACTTGGTTACATTAAAATGCATTAAACATGTTAATTGTCCTGTCAAAGTTTGATTTGAAATGAGAACTGCAGATGATGTGTTTAGTTTTATCTGAGTACATACGTTAACTGTTGGTGTATGTTGCATTAGCACCATGAAACAGATTTAATACTCAGATAATTTATATTAGCCATCAGAAGATGGGTATACTGTGATAATAAAGGGATGGACATGGTCAGCAACAATACTCAGGCAGGCTGTAGCATTTAAACAGTGTGCAATTGGTACTAAAAGGGCCCCAACTGGCCAAGACCACCAGCCTGAACCACTGACACGATGGATCCATGTTTTCATGTTGTTTACACCAGATTCGGATCCTACAATGCGAATGTCGCAGCAGAAATGAAGACTCATCAGACCAGGCAACGTTTTATTGAAAAGATGCTGCTCTGTCTCTGCGTCATGCTTTTGTTTTTGTTTTGTTTCTACTCCTTGTATTATCTACATTTCTGTCTGTGGATGTCTCTGTTGTTTTTATTTATGATCGACAAACCTTGTTACAAATCCGTCAGGTGACAAGACCCCATCAGGACCCAGGACTGTGATGCCTTTCTGCTGCCCTGGGTCTGTTTTTCTGCTGTTCCTGTGTATCTGTTGCCAGTGTTGGGTGTAACACATTCCAAAGCAACACATTACTGTAATCAGTAACACAGTAATGTAATACATCACTGTACTAAATTCAGTAATTACATTACATCTCTTGATGCATGCTCAATAATCCAGGTAAGGAAATCCCAGAAAGCTGAATCTGTTCATCTGGATGTAACGTTTTCAGTAGGAGAAATGCTACATCCAGATGAACAGATTCAGCTTTCTGGGGTAATTACACTACAATTACAATTATGTCGTTACTCATGTTGCAAAGGGTCTTCAGTTATCTGCATGAGGGTTGGATAGAAAAAGAAAAAATCAAACAAACAGACCTTTTTCTTCCTGCGCTCTCGTGCTACAATCAGCTGATTTCAGTTCACGTGCAGAAGGAGGAAAATGGTGGAGTGGTCTGCAGTGGAGTTATGGACATTAGTTTTTATTTTTATTGCATGAAAGGACAAGAGTGCGATGGTGAAATGCAAATTGCATCCAGGACAGAAATGACTTCATTATACTGATAAATGTAGTACGTTACTTAATTACTCTGGCGAGTAATTAAGTAACGTACTACATTACTTTTTTTGAGTAACAGCCCCAACACTGTCTGTTGCTGCCCAACTCAAAGAAATACTGAATGCGTGGAAAAAGAGCTTTATTTGCCAGTCTGTGAAGGCTGAATCTTTTTTAATGTTTGAAGGACTGACCGCTCTAATCCATTTTATTGTATTTTAATTTATCATCCTCCTGGTCCTAGAGCATTTTTTTTATCAGATTCCATGTATTCATCTTCCATTTTAAGGTTGGATAAAGTTTTAATTGTTGGTGAATCCAGCAGAATTTTTTAATATTAAGAGGTCTTTTAATTTTGTGAAGCACGTTATTAGGTCTACTCATTGTGGGGGGACATGTTATCGACCATGTCCATGTGGAAGACCTTCTCATCAGTGACCAGAATTATGTCTTTTTTATCTGGATTTTAATGTGGACTTTGCACCTCCTAAACAGTTATTCAGTCGGTGTATTATCTCCCAGAATGGTGCAGATGTTTTGTGTGAAAAAAACCCAGTAGTTTCTAGGGCAGCACAGTGGTATGTTGGTTAGCACTGCTGCCTCACTGCAAGAAGGTCCTGGGTTTGACTCCACCATCTCTCTGGGGCCTTTCTGTGTGGAGTTTGCATGTTCTCTGTGTGTCTGCGTGGGTTCTCTCCGGGTTCTCTGGCTTCCTCCCACAGTCCGAAGACATGCAGTTAATCGAGTTAGGTTAATTGGTGATTCTAAATTGGCCCTAGGTGTGAATATGAGTGTGAGTGGTCTGTCTGTCTCTCTGTGTTAGCCCTGTGACAGACTGGCGACCTATCCAGGGTGTACCCCGCCTCTCGCCCTATAGCAGCTGGGATAGGCGGAAGAAAATGGATGGATGGATGGATAGTTTCTGAAATACTCAGACCAGCCCATCTACCAGTGACAACCATGCCACATTCAAAGTCACTTAAATCACTTTTCTTTTCCATCCTGCTTGGTTTGAACTTCAGGTCATCTTGACCATGTCTGCATACCTAAATGCATTGAGTTGCTTTCATGTGATTGGCTAAATATTTGCATTAATGAGCAGTTGAGCAGGTGTACCTAACAAAATGGCTGGTGTATAATGATGGTTGAAGCACTGACAAGACCTGTACCTTCTTTTCAAAGTGGCTGAAAGCACAAAGCTGAAGCACCTAAACTCTCTAATAGTCTGTTCTCCAGCTTTTCAAATTAATTCAGTTCAGTTTTATTTAGCTACTTCAATGCCTTTTATATTGCAGAGAAAAGACTTTACAATATTAGAGAGGAAACCCCTCTTTCATACTGAAAGAGGAAAGTTATTACTGCTTAATGTATGCAAAAACAGATTAATAAAGAACACAAAGTCAGAATTGGGTCTGGGTTTGTTGGGGGTTTTTTTGCCTTTGACAGGAAACAGCAAAGAGGCAGATGGGAAATTTGAATGTATGGCAGCACAGGTGCCCTAGCTGGAAAGAAATTGCAATTGTGGTGCGTCAAGGCGTGAGGCATTTTTATTCAATGTATTCTTATCTCAAGGTGTCAAGTATTAGTAGTGTGTGTATCAAAAAGAGGACCCAAATGCAAACACAAGTGGAATGTCTAGCATACAAGAAGTCTGGAAAGCTTGTTCAACAGTCACACTAGAGAAAACAGAGGTTGGAGACCACGGCACAACCAAAATTTCGACCATGTGCAATGTACTTGTGATCTTGCTGCCTCTGAAATGGTTGCTTCAAAAATGGTAGCCAGGTCTGAGACTACTCACGGTCACATGCCGTCTTAAAAGCAACTTTGGTGCATCAAGTTGGCAATAAAATGGCAGTAAGACAGAGTCAGTCTGCTATCAGTTTGTGTTTAAATGGGGTTTAGGGGGCAATTGCATGCAATCTGTGCAATTTATAAATGGCAATTCTTTGCAAACCTTCACTAGTCTGTCTGAGAGTGACTGCAGTCATTCAATCAAAAGTGCTGGCCCAGAGGCTGAGGGTAATAAAGGGGAACAGTGAAGTGTAAATAGGAGGACAAACAGACAGAATGAGGAAGGAACAGGACTAAATAAACAGTAGAACTAACTAGGAACAGCTGGAACCAGTGAACGTAGGACAGAACGGCAGGAAGTAAAGATACAATATGACACATGACACATTTATAAATAATTTTTAAAATAAAATAGAAATAATTAAAAAAAGACAATAACTAATACAGAGAAACAGAAAGAGATGGGAAGACACAGACAGGAAGACTCCAAAGGAAACAGAGGTATTAGAAACATAACAGAGTACACAACGAAAACCAATAAACATTACAAGAACCATGAGCAAGATGTCATTTGGTGTTGGTGAACAGCAAGAGATAAAAGTTCTATCAAATGAGAAATAAAGCCCAGCAGGTCTGAAATGTTGACAGAAACTCTGGAGATAGCATATGTTCTTGGTGGAAAGCTCTACAAATGCTGGAACCTATATTTTCAATTATCCAACCAAAAATGTCTCATTTAATATCTTCCAACACCTACATCTTTCAAACCATGCTTGCAGTTCGTAAGGCAAATGCTTCAATCCCAAGCCAGGAAACATTTTTCAGACTTATGAATGTATTCTTTAATAACAGTATATAAAGAGTGTATTTACAGTGCAACATAACAGTATTAGAAAGCGTAATGTTGAGCATATATAACTCGTATATTTTCTCTTAGTTATACTGTTTATTGTATTCTAATGCTTCATTGTGTCACACTTGGTTAGTAAAAACTGTCCAACTGCAACTGCCCAGTTAACTGGTCCTCTGAAAACAGCTGCTCTTACCTTATGTATGCACACACATGCAGGCATATACACATTGACCCTTAATGCCTGAGTGCAAGATGAGCAGAGCCACAACAGACCTTCTCTGCTGATCGTATGCAAGTGCTAATCCTGCTCTTACACAGCAAACTAAGCTCTCTCTGCTTAACAGAAAAGCGCTTTAGCTATCATAATGCAACCGCCTCACCCTGCAGACCCTCAGTCCACTGTTCATACATCTCCCCCTGACATCACACTTACATTCATCAGCTCTGTGGAAAACATGACTTTCATAAGTGGATAGATACTGTACTGGTGTTTTTAGCTTCTGAGCATGCCGGCTGCCTCGTGCTCACCTGACCTTCACAGTGTGTGTGTTTTTTTTAATTCAAGGTTTAGACAGTTTTAGCTTTTATAATAACAATAATAATAATAATAATAATAATAATAATAATAATATAATAACATTGTTAGTAGTCTATGTGGTAAGATGTTCTTCCCCACAGCCTGAAAGTAAAAATTAGGCTGCAAGAACACGTACAATTAGATCTTAATTTTTGTAAGTACTGATATTAATCTCTGGCTCTCCTCCACAGTGTGTCTTTTGCCCTGTCTCCTTCCCCTCACCCCCAACTGGTCACGGCAGATGGCTGCCCCTCCCTGAGCCTGGTTCTGCCGGAGGTTTCTTCCACTTTAAAGGGAGTTTTTCCTTCCCACTGTCGCCAAGTGCTTGCTCATAGGGGGTCGTCTGATTGTTGGGGTTTTTTCTGTATTATTGTAGGGTCTTTACCTTACAATATAAAGCGCCTTGAGGCAACTGTTGTTGTGATTTGGCGCTATATAAATAAAATTGAATTGACTTGAACTGATATATTTTAAATCAATCAAGCAGCTGCCAATTATGTTGCAGAACCAAAAAAAAATCTAGTTTAAAAAATTCTCGATATGTTCTGTTCTGAATACTGGAAGTTTTTTCATATTACACGACTCATATATAGTACAAGAGATTTACACATGCAAAGGTTAATCGTGGGGTTTGTATTGTTATGTGCTAGAACCAACACGTTTACTCAGTATCAATGTAACTGCAGTAACTACTAAATTACTATATATTGATGGGTTAGACTATACCCATCTGCAAACTTTTTATTCATGTCAAAACACCTTTTATGTTTTGTGACTACACGTTGCACCTTTGAGACGCTGCTGTGTTGAAAAAACTCATCAACATACAGACATATACAGTAGCACTCAAGTTCTCCTTCTTCAAAAAAGAAACATGACAAAAACAAAGAAAAAGCTCATTTTGCCTTGATAACACACACACACACACACACACACACATGCACGCACACACACACAGGCTCACAAGGTGAAAATAAAACCAGGTGCACTATTGCAGCTAGTAACCATATAGTTATTCTGAATGGCAATTCCCTGGCCTTCATTAATATTTCAAGGAAGCTTTCATTTTTTACCAAAATATGTCCTTCAAAAAAAAAATTCTCTAGTTTTGTCTTCTGTCCCCTGCTCAGTGTTGTCAAAATTAGGTACCTCCTGTCTCAGAGTTACTGAGACATTATGGGGTTGAAAGAATAAGATTGCACTTACAAGGAGCGTAAATGAGCTTCCTCTGAAGAGTGTCTGAGCTCAGCATTATGGGGTGAGAAGCCTGGTCATTCAGGAGGGCTTAGAGTGGAGCTATTGCTTCTGATCGAAAGGAGACAGTTCAGACATCTGACGAGGTTGCCTCCTGGATGCCTCCTAGTCAAGGTGTTTCAGGCGTGCCCGACTGGTTGGAGGCTCAGATCCAGGGCACACTGAGGAAATGACAACTCTCAGCTGGTTTGGGAATGCCTCAGTGTCCCCTTGGAAGTGCTGGAGGAGGTGGCCATGGAGAGGGAGGTTTTGGCTTAGACTGCTGAGTGCGTGACCTAGACCGAGATGAGCATCTGAAAATGGATGAATAAACTTCTGCAGCCAGTAAGACTGTTCTCCCACATGAACACACATAACTCACAATTGAGGAATATCAGGAAAAAAAAAAGAATTTTTCTCTTTAGTCCATGATGTCAATAAAACTGAACAGCCAATCAATCAATTTATGTCACATGATGTCAGCAACTCTAAAATGAACCACAGCAGTTGGTCTACCAGCTAGCAGCTAGTGCTGTTTGATACAACCCAAATAAGGGCACATAGACGTCTTACTAAAATATATAGTCAACTGCTGCTAATAATGCTGCACACTGTCTGCATGTACTATACGAAAAAACAAACTTCCAGCTTACCTCTGAAAATATATACATGTTAACAATATATAATTTTGTTGTTCATTCCACAAAGGTGACATCAAAGTGAATTTTCTCATGAGACTTTCTGTAGGACCAGTTTTTTCTTTGTTATTTGTTATTCATCTTTTTGTGTGTGACACATCTAATGGGAACAGATCTTAATGGTGAAATATAGTCCATACAATCATTGCTTCAAGGTTGGACTCATTTAAATATTTATTATAACAATGTCCTGTTAGATCTTTGAAAACCATCTAGTTGATCCGAAGTGCTGCAGAAAGAATCTACACGTGAAATACAAAGAGATGGAATTTCTAACAAATTAGCTACTATTTAAACTCCCTTATCACTAAATTCTGTCATATCTTAAAGATGTCATAGTACCTCACATTTATAATATACCTTATGTAACCCAAACTTTTGCTCCTTGGGTTTTTTGTAAACATTTACTGACTGTTTAAAGGCAGACTACTCACCTCAGTTGCACTGCTGTTCTCACACCAGACAGAATGGTGCAAACTGCACTTGTGTCCAACTGTCTTTACTCTCATGCATAAAGTGCAGGGATCTCACCAAGGGTGCCAAGCCTTCCATCAATGTGGTAATGTGCTTTACTGAAAATGACCAGGCTGGTATAACAAAAATGACAAATAATGACACCAAATCAAACCAAACAAAACAATAAAGAGCAAGGCTCCAGTGGCAGAGCAGCAGCAGGAGAATATATGAACAGCGAATAGTATGGATAGTATGCATAGTGAAGTTACATTTTGAGGTTGGGACTCAACACGAAGGATGACTCAAACAGCATAGTCGTGGGGTTTTCACACACAATTTTGAGTCAGTCAATACAACAGATAATAATGGAAGACAATCAGCATGGTGTTTCATGTAAAAGGCTAACTTGTGTATTTAAAAGGATACATACTACATACCTCAGATACAACCAGCAGTAATAAAGGTAAAGGACAGCAAGTCCAAAAACGACGTGAACAAAGGCCTGATATAAAATCATATATGCTCTAATATTGTCCTTTGCCTAGTGAGCTGGCTGAATCCACCCAGAGAGATGAGAAGTTTTTAAATGACTTTTATGATAAAATTGAAGAGATTCAGCAGCACTTTCACACTAGACTCAGACAGCTTGACTCCTGTCCACTTTTAGTAATGACTCACTTCCAGCAATAACCCTGGAAAACAATATTACACTTTCAGAATCATTTCAGTGCCCTTCAGACCACACATTTAATTTTTTAATAGTTGTATTTTGGATGGTGTTAAGACTAGTTTAAAATATTTTCAGACCTATCTTTTTCCCTCCAAATACTTGGAATGAAATTAAATGAATTAATTTCTTTAAGGAATAACTATGATGAATTTCAACATAGTGCTTTCTATAGAGCACTAAGACTGACTTTGTCAAAAATCAGCTGAACTCTAAAACAGTGGTAATTATAACTACCTAACTAACTAACTGTGTCACGGACTGCTGTTTGGCAGACAGAGTGTGGACCCCAATGCAGGACTCGTGAGGGAAAAATAACTCACAAACTCAGCTTTATTTGCAACTTACAGAGGAAACAAAACAATAATGGAGCAGGGCAGAAGCAAAACAAAACTCTAGGAAAATACACCAACGGGAGAGCACACAGCATGAAGGAGAATGCGACAAAGAGCAGAGGGAGATTAAGACAATATATACACACAGGTTGATGAGGGAAGCGGTAAGAACACAGCTGAACTGATTACAGGTGAGGAGACAGGGGAAGTAGAACTAGACACAAGATACAGGGAAGAACAGACACCCAAAATAAAACAGGAAGAAACAGAACACAGGAACAGAAAGGCAGACTTGACACAATGACAGAAAGGTAAACAAACAAAGAGACGAGACTGAGCCAGACACGGAGACACAGGGAGGCAGGAATAAACAGGGATTCAAAAGTACACCAGACTGAAACCAAGAACAGAAGGCTAAATGTCAACACAACAGAATATGGAACCAAAATACAAAGATAATCAAAACTACAAAACTAGAAAAATCCTACAAGTCCCAAAAACTCAAAACCATGACACCCTGAGGCTCAGTCTCAAGCAGAATTATTATTCTCTACTCAAATTCTCATCTAATAATGTTTGCAAAGAGGCTCTCTGTCATATTTTGCCACTGGTCCTTGTTTCTTGTTCAGTCTAAGTTATATTTTTGACTCACAATTGTCCTTCTATTTCCCAGGTAACTAAAGAAGGGCTGCTTTGCTCAAATTAGTCATTTTTATCATATGGTAATATGATAAAATTAAGTAAAAAATGATTTATCATATGTGTTTAATTTCTGACTTAGATATCAAGTTGTGGTACCTTTCTATTATGCTTTTAATATAAAAATCTTTGTAACTTTGTTTTAAATGTGTTTATTAGAAATAGTATTATATAATCTGGTCATGATTAGGGAATTGTTTGGTAAGGAGCCTGGACCAAGGCTATGCTCACTAACAGTATCATGGTACTAGGGGCTAGGGGCTCATGTCACACCCATGTATTTCTGTCAATTTGCTTACTTATATAAATAATTCCTGTAAAGTGTTGTCCCTGTATCATCCCACCAATTTTTAGTGGGATTAAGTCAGGACACTGACTTTTTAAAGCCACCGCAGCTGTTTGCTTGGGGTCACTGCCCTGTTTGCAGCCTATCTGTGAAAATGTGCACTGACACAGCTCTTCTAGATTTTGTGTGAATTTCAAAAAAGTATAACATCTAACAAATTAACACAAAAAACCATGATTGCTATTGTCATGAAGATAGTCTTCACAACTGACTGTTGCTAAGTTTCATTTCATATGTCTACTATATAAGCAAACAGCTGCATTTTTACATATTGAGGACATACAGAGAAACAAATTGCTTAATTGTTTTTGTTGTCCACCAACCCCTAAAGAAAATAGATGGCTGAATGTTGAGCTGAGAGTAGTGAGACTAAATTCAAACAGTAAAGTTATATAAATTTTTTTTTAAAAAGTAAAAAACAGTAAATTGAAGCTTTACAGAAAAAAAGTGTCTGTGCTGTGATTGCAGATACTGTGCCTGCATTAAAACTGTGTAATTACCACACTAAAAAACCTCACTGATTAAGGGAACCACGTCTGGCTTGCTTATATAGTTTTTTATCACATAGATTGTTTGTTCATGTCAGCAGTTTCTCTCACAAAAAGAGTTTCACAGGGTTCTGCACTAAGACCAATACCTTCAACCATATGCGTGAATTATTTAAGTAATAGTATTATGAAGCACTGCATAAACTTATAAATTCAGATACTCATAGGAAGTATAAAGAGAGATCAGATTTCTTTCAAATTAATTGTCTTTGAAGTTCAAGTATCTCAGGATCTTACTCATGAGTGGAGCAAAAGCTGGACTGGGTGATTGGTGCGATGTCCGAAATAATGTGTGTGTTGTACTGGACTGTTGTGGTTAAGAGAGAGAGGAGCAGAAAGGTGAAGTTTATGAGTTAACAGTCCATCTACACTCCAACCCTCATCTATAGTCATGAGATCTGGTTAATGACCAAGAGGTTGCAAATTCTAGTGGCTGAATTGAGTTTCCTCAATTGGGTGGCCAAGCTCAGCCTTAGAGACAGGGGGAGGAACGCAGACATCCGGAGGGAGCTTGGGGTAATCACTGCTCCTATACGTTGAAAGGAGCTAGATGTCCTTTCTGGAGAGAACGAGATCTGGAATACTCTGCTTAGCCAGCTACCACCCTGACCCAACAGATAGGTTGAAGATAATGGATGGACATACAATTCAATTAAATTTTATTTATATAGCGCCAAATCACAACAACAGTTACCTCAAGGCGCTTTATATTGTAAGGTAAAGACCCTACAACGATACAGAAAAACCCCAACAATCAGACGATCCCCTATGAGCAAGCACTTGGCGACAGTGGGAAGGAAAAACTCCCTTTTAAGTGGAAGAAACCTCCGGCAGAACCAGGCTCAGGGAGGGGCAGACATCTGCCGCGACCGGTTGGGGGTGAGGGGAGGAAGACAGGACAAAGGACATACTGTGGAGGAGAGCCAGAGATTAATAATAACTCATGATTAAATACAGAGTGGTGTATAAACACATAGTGGGTTAAAAGAGGTGAGAGAAGGAGAAACACTCAGCATCATGGGAAGCCCCCAGCAGCCTAGGCCTATTGCAGCGTAACTGAGGATTCAGGGTCACCTGATCCAGCTCTAACTATAAGCTTTATCAAAAAGGAAAGTTTTAAGCCTAATCTTAAAAGTAGAGAGGGTGTCTGTCTCCTGAATCCAAACTGCGAGCTGGTTCCACAGAAGAAAAGCTGAAGGCTCTACCTCCCATTCTACTTTTAAATATTTTAGGAACCACAAGTAAGCCAGCAATCTGAGAGCAAAGTACTCTATTGGGGTGATCTGGTACTATGAGGGCTTTAAGATAAAATGGAGCCTGATTATTCAAGACCTTGTATGTGAGGAGAAGGATTTTTAATTCAATTCTGGATTTAACAGGGAGCCAATGAAGAGAAGTCAATATGGGAGAAATATGCTCTCCCTCTCTCTCTCTCTCTCTTTCTCTCTCTCTTTCTAGTCCCTGTCAGTACTCTCACTGCTACATTTTGGATCAACTGAAGGCTTTTCAGGGAGTTTTTAGGACAGCCTGATAATAATGAATTACAATAGTTCAGCCTAGAAGTAATAAATGCATGAACTAGTTTTTCAGCATCACTCTGAGACAGGATGTTTCTAATTTTAGAGATTTTGCGCAAATGCAAGAAAGCAGTCCTACATATTTGTTTAATATGTGCATTGAAAGACATATCCTGGTCAAAAATGACTCCAAGATTCCTCACAGTGTTACTGGAGGCCAAGGTAATGCCATCCAGAGTAAGTATCTGGTTAGACACCATG
>VUQS01024884.1:1719-18176 GCA_015108495.1 Heterochromis multidens | reverse complement strand
AATGCCATTATGTTCCATAATTACATAGGTAGGTAATGGAAAAAGGCCTGGACTTCAAACAAGCCATTTCAAGCAATCCCTGGGGCTGAAAAACGACGCCTATGCAGCTCCTGAAGTGACAACTTGAGGTTAAAAAGCAACTCAATTCACACAGACTCCCATGTTAAAATGCCCAAATTTACAGAATTAAAAAGCATATTTATAACCCGATACAAACAACAGTTTTGGTCTCTGTGAATAGTTTCCCACTTTGTAATAATTGTATGGTGGGTGAACTTTTTTATGTTACATCCATCAGGATACTGGTAGGGCTTATAATTAGGGGTGTGGTCACTTTGATGGACAGGTGTGCTGACATGGGCAGTTGTAGCCATTAGCTCTCTGCTAGGTGTCCCCTCCACTAATTCAAAACATTGAACTGGACCTCTCCAAAGTATAAAACATTATAATGGAAATTTATAGTAGACATGCATGTCTATATATTGCTTACATACAGTATATGGATGGCAACAAGCTTGCTAGCTTTTGCTGTAACAGTTTGTAACAACAACCGACAGCCTTACAAACTTAATTTCACAGGCTGAGAAGGACTCTGCCAATTTCACACAAGAAAATCAGTCTACTTTCAGTTTTTAATCAGTCTGCCCCTTAAATGTTCTAAAATGTAATATAAACCAAACTAAAACAGAAAGTGCTTTCACAGTTTGAAATGAGTAGTGATCTCATGTTCTTGTCACTCAGACTTAATGGTGGTAATTCAATAACATCTTTTTTGTTTTGTTTTTTTGAAGGGTCCTTAAGAAACTCACGTTTGACTTCCTGGACATCAATATGTGTGCACTGACTGGCATCAGTTGTCTTCAGCTCCAAGGACACTGTGATCCCAACAGATGCTTTGTAGATGAGGCTCACCAGTGTATTGGATGACAGGGGTACATGGATGGAGAAGATCCTGATTCAAGGAAACAATGGGCATGAGCTGTTAGATGTTCTGGGGGAATGATGGGTTCACGGGCACCTACACTCAGTTTTCTATGTAAAATAAAGGCTAAAACAAAAAAAAAAAAACCCACACACTTGGCACAAACTGGAGTGGTGTGACTTGCAGGAATGAGTCCATCCAGCAGCAGTGAGCAACTTCCATTCCAGGCATCCTCTGGGCAGCCAGAGCTTCTCAGCCAGCCCTGACCCTCCAGAGCCTGCTGGTAGTACAAAGGCTGAATCTCCTGGGCAGTCAGGTTGAACCAGCTTCTATTTGTCTCATGCTGCATACACAAAAAGCAAGCAAAAAAATATTTACTCTGCACATTTTACCCAATAAACAATCTTAGAATTTCAGCCAAATAATGTAGTTTAATTGTTTTAATAGGTAATAGTATTTGAGTAGCAAGTAACATTTCAGCAGCTTACAGCTTAACCTGTTACGCACATTTCTGCTAGCTCCATATTTTTTTTCCTGGATTTTGTTTTTCTGTTTTTTTTTTTTTTCATCATATACAGTCATGACAAAAAGAAAGTACACCTTATTTTATGTATCAGGACATAGTAAAAAATAATCTGATACTTTGCAGGTCTTATTTAAATACAACCTTAGATGAATTACAAAACATTACATCTTACACTGTATCATTATTTATTTAAAAAAAACAAAAACTAAGACATAATGCAGAAACAGTGTGGAAAAACTAAGTACACTGATATTGCTATCATATGAATTAAGAGGGTAAATAGCAGCCATGCATTGCTAATCAAATGATCATCAGCAAGTGTGATGAAGTTTTGGCAGTTTGCTGTTCTGGAGCATTCATTTGCATATAAACACAATGCCAAGGAGGAAAGACATCAGGAAGGATCTTACCGAAACAACTGTTGCTGTCCATCAATCTGGGTAGGGTTATAAGGCCATTCTACAGTGAGAAAGATTATTGCCAATCCTCCCAGGAGTGGATGTTCCAGTAAATTCACCCCAAGGTCAGACCATGCAATGTATGGAGAAACTGCAAAATGCCCAAAAGCTACGTCGTAGTCTCTACAGGCCTCAGTTAGCATGTTAATGTTAAAGTTCTTGGCCGTACAATTAGAAAAAGACTGAACAAATATGGCTTGTTGGAATGGTTGTAGAACAAAACCACTTCTCTCTGAAAAGAGCGTGGCAGCATGGCTTAGGTTTGCAAAGCTGCATCTGAACAAACCACAAGACTTCTGGAATAATTTTCTTTGGACAGACAAGACTAATTTGGAGATGCCAGCACCACGTGTGGAGAAAACCGAACACATCATATCAGCACAAACCCCTCATACCAACTAACAAGCAAAGTGGTGGAGAGGTGATGATTTGGGTTTGTTCTGCGGCCACAGGACCTGAGCACATTGCAGTCATTGAGTTGAGAATGAATGAACCTCTGTACACCAAAGTATTCTACAGTAAGCCCTGTAAGTCAAAAGCTCAGGCTTCAGACTGCTGTAAACACTTGGCTTCAGACAGTTTTTTCTACTCTTAGCTCTGTATGATGTCAGTGAGAGGGGACATCCTAAATATGGTCATCTGAGTCACAAAGGTCTGTCTGTGAGCATAAAAGACCACCCACCTGCTGTTCAAACCTTCTGTTTGTGAGGAAAAGCCCCATTTAGAAGAAAGGGAGAAGACAACTAAAAAAGCTTATTTCAAAAGGACTGCACCAATGGCCAATATAAGATAAATAAGGACCATTTTGAACTGTGAATCTGGCAAAGCTACTCAATGGGACATATGCTAGGATCCTGTTTGCGGACTTCAGTTCAGACCATCATCCCTGAAGTCCTCCACTCCAAACTCACCCAGATCACTATTCCAGCCTCCATCTGTAAGTGGATCACAAACTTTCTGACAGACAGGAAGCAGCAGGTGAGGCTGGGGAGAATCATATCCAGCACCTGAAAAATCAGCACTGGTACCCCCCAGGGGTGTGTCCTCTCTCCCCTACTCTTCTCCCTCTACACAAATTATTGCACCGCAAAAGACCCGTCTGTCAAAATCGTAAAGTTTGCAGATGACGTGATGGTCATCGGACTCATCAAGGATGGTGATGAGTCTGCATACAGACATGGGGTTGAACAGCTGGCCCTGTGGTGCTGTCAGAACAACCTAGAGCTGAATACACTCAAAACTGTAGCGATGACAGTGGACTTCAGACGGAGCCCCTCTCCATTGTCCCCCCTCACCTTATTCAACAGCACTGTGTCTGCTGTGGAAACCTTCAGGTTTCTGGGATCAACAATCTCCCAGGATCTGAAGTGGTTACCCAATATAGACATTATCATCAAAAAGGCCCAGCAGAGGATGTACTTCCTGCGCCAGCTCAGGAAGTTCAACCTGCCTCAGGAGCTGTTGATCCAATTCTACACTGCAATAATCCAGTCTGTTCTCTGCTCATCCATCGCTGTATGGTTTGCATCAGCCACCAAACAGGACTAGAACAGACTACAATGGACAGTGAGGTCTGCAGAAAAAATCAGTGTGCACATACTTAGTCAATAAAGCTGATTCGGATTCTGATTCTGAAAAGTTTTTGTAGTGCAACCTTTATAATTGAAAGAACCAGATTAAATGTGACCACATTGATGTATTTATAACCTAAACTACTATAGCTTGTGTTGCAGATCTCTAGATGGGAGGTCTAAAAACGTAAGCCATGAATTCAGAGCTGATGGGGGTGAACCTTTGGCCCTCAGTTGACAAATGGGCTGGAGTGGTCCCACAGACAGCTGAGATAGACAGCATAACATTTTGTCCGAATTGGACCGGTGGGTTGACACAATGCAAGTACCAATGCAACTTGAGACTACCTATCAAAGATGGACGTAGCCCTAATGTTACTCATTCTTTTTTTTCTTTTGGATCCTCTGCCTCCATTTAGGGATCATCTTCCTCCATCTCACCATATCTCTAGCATCTCCTTCTGTCGAACGCGCCTTCCCCCTCTCCTTTTCCTTTGTGTTCGGCCAGCAGTAACACAGTTTCCACCAGGACCCTGTTGGCCAACAGCACTGCAGTTGTGTTAACCTGGTCCCAACCGATTAAACATGCAAATCTTTTATATAATCCGTATGTTTGATTTGGCAAAGATTTTATGCCAGATGCCCTTGCTGACGCAACTCTCCCCATTTATCTGGGCTTTCGTCCGACACTACAATTGCACTGGCTTGTGTCCCCCCGTGGCTGGGTTCCTGATGTTACTCATTGTTTATTTTCTGGAAAACCTTAGGCTTAATTTGTTGGCCATTAGTCTGAAAAGGTTAAAGTTCGAGCAGCACTTGTAGTATAACGAACAACTTTATTGGTTGTCCAATGCATTTTAGCTTGTTGCCTTCATCGGGGTCAAGGTTATGACAACAAACAATAAAGCTGTTCTTCGTGCTGCAAGTGTTGCTCGAGCTTTAACATTGTAAGCAGCTGCATTTGTGCCGGAAACCTTCACCCTGTTTCTAAATAATTTTTGTTTGTTTTTAAGTCGTACATGACAAGCAAAGAATGAATCTGACAAACTAAGGACACTAAAAGACAGCCAGTTGTCTGTCAAGATGTAGCAGCCCCTGAAACCATATTATAGATAGGCTGAAATGTTCAAATTTACCAGCCAGCCACCGTCAGTCCAGTAACTGGTGACTGCTGATATATTCAGTATATTCAATGTCCGGTGGTGATGAACGTAAGCAATTACTCGTGGCTGATATATTCATCCAGTCTTGAAACTCTAGCATACCCTGTTTTATTGTCTATTTTTCCCCAAATGGGGTCATAATTTACAAAATCAATCATGTTGTATTCAATAGGACTCAGATCTAGCAATTGAGACCAAAAACTCAATAGGAAATTGTTTAATGAGACCTCCTGGTGGCCATTTGAAAAAAAAAATGCAGCCTTAGGGCACTCCCACATTGGCTTCACTTCTCACATCCAGTCTACACCCTTTGGTTATATGCAGTCTGTGAATGCAGCACTCTACCACCAGCACAGACCTTTCTGTTTCCCTAATGCAATGTTGTCTTTGGACTTCGCCTTTCTTAAAATTTAGTTTTATGTAAAACTAAGTGAAGTTTTGTGGAAATGATGGGAATGTGACCTTTATTAGCTGAGGTGGGGCTGTACCCAAATAATCGACCATTTGGATGGGCGCTTGTTGGGTTTTAATTCTAGAATTTGGATATGTGAATATTCACTGTTGATCACTAACAAAGTTCTGAGCTCAGAGATTATTATTTGAGACATCCCCAGTCAAATATTCATTGTCATAATATCTGACGGCCTGTTTGTGTGCTTCAGTGATGCTTCAGTTGCTTATTATTTCTAAATAGTTTGTTCTATCAAGAGTCATTGGAGGCATGCTTTTGTGTGGAGGGTAATCAGGCTTTTTTCTTGACTATTTTTGCAACATTTCAAAAGTTAAGGTTAAATTTGCATACCAGTCAAAAAATAAAATAAAATGAAATAAAGGCAGTGTTGGTCTCAGGGTGCGGTCTCAGTATTGGCCTCCTCTCGTCTCCTCACCTCTCTTTTCCTCTTATTTTGACATCAGATCCCAGAGGAGCTCCACCAGGTCCACTCATAAAAGAACAAGTGCGCCTGTCCATATCTTTGACAGCCACACATGCTGAACAAAGACACACAAACAGGCACGCACACCTCTCAGAATTACACTTGTCACAGTGCTCTTACTTGATGCGATCCCCTGATACAATCCACAGATAGCCATGAAAAAATGTTTAACCCAACCTTCAAAAAAAAAAACCAAAGAAAACCCACACTCACACCTGACACACTCTTACTGGAAAACCAAGCATATCGGCACTCTCTGGAGTCAAATCCACTTGAGGATATCTGAATGAAAGCTAGAAAAAGGCCCCAAAATAAGCTGCCTTCTTTGCCAGAAAGCTGTGCCTGTTCTTATGTGGGTCTGTGTAATGCTAGTTAAAATGCCTGGCTGTGGACCAGTAACAATAAGTGACCGCAGAGTGGTTTCAGCACAGTTTTAGCTGTGTTTGTGCAGTAACTTCACATCTCTAGTCCTGGGAGATTTTTGGAGGGAAGAAGGGAAGGGAGGAGAGTGGTATGCCATCCATGTCAGTCCCCTCTCTTTTTTTCCCATCATCCCTCCTTCCCATCTTCTGTCTCCATAGGCAAACTGCAGAGTGATGACCACCCCCACCCGTCTCCCTCTGTCTTAGCTTCCTATGCCTCTCAACAGCCTTCACATTCACGCACCACATAATCGCCGCCTTTCTCTCTCTCGCAAGGTCACTCCTCTCCCATTGTGTTACCTCTCAAGTCACTCTCAAAAGGCTCATTCAGATCAGTTATGGGGCTTTTGTAAATATTTAGTGCAGCCATATGCCGCGAACCTCATCATTTTCACTCGCTCTATAATTCACTGGTAGATTGCCATGCATCGTGTCCTTGGTGCAGAGCTACAGTGGAGCTGTGAATGCCCAACACTTCAGTCACAATAAATACACTGAAAGTGTTGCTCTCTGGATATACTGTCATTTCAGTTGAGAGAATTATATGTAATCCTATTCATTCAAGTGTTTATCTGAGTGTATATTTAAAGTGAATACAAGTGTATTTTTCTCCAAGGCTGCAATGCTATTTTTATTTGAGAATATTTCTTCAGTGGTTTTCATAATCAGACTAGAGTGTGATATAGAATACATTATAATATGTGAGAAATGAGTTCCATGTTTACAATTAGCAGTGGCATGAGGATGGCTCATGTCTTAAGCTTCCTTATTTGTGTGTCTATTTGCACCTACTTCAGTTTCATGTCATTTATTGCTTTAGTTGGTAGGTATTGGCTCAAAGGTTGCTACCATTTATTGTCTTTTACCATGCAAATATTTTAGATATCTACTGGTTTCAGCTTTTTAAATGTGAGAATTTGCTACATTTTTTGGTGTGTTGTTAAGACAATATGAATAATTTAATTTATTTAAGATTTTGACATTATAAATTTAATTCATTTTGATTTGTCATGCAGAAATTTAGCATAGTGTTAGTTCTGTAATTTTGGCAAATTTCAAGGATTATTTAAGTTGCCATAGCACACCTACAGTTCTTGCATGGCTGCAAGCCTCTTTGCAACCCACATTAACCCACTTCCTCCTTTTCATGCTGTTTCTGATATAATATCTGTTGTCATCGATACCTGCTCTCTTCTGTACTGAGGTGTTGCTGTCTGCCTCAGGTTAATGCAATGACGTGAGCTCAGGGTTTCTACCATACAAAAAAAAGATGTGGCTAATGTGATGTCTTCCATTGTTTTCAGAATTTCCATTTTGAATCCTTGAGATCAGCATTTCCAGTATAGCCATATTGATTGTAAAAAAAAACAAAACAAAAAAAAAATCCACATGTGACAAGGACAATGACTGTGAAACTGCACCCTCTTAACAACTTGTCAATCACAAGCTGTTAGCCAATGAAAGTGCAGTTTCATACCAAAATCCTCCCTTTTGAACCATGGTATGACCAAGATTTACAGACTTGTCTTAATTTGTTATTCAGTATGACCCGATTTGAGTGAATGAGCCTATAAACTCAGTAGGAAAGTGTTTACAGAGGTTAAGTCAGAATGTAGTTTTCCCATAGACTTCTATAGGACCAGAAGCCTTTTTGTAATCACAACTATCGCCATCTGGTGGCCTTCAGATAGAATGCAGGTTTAAAGCACTTCCACGCTGGCTTCATTGTTCTGACCCAGAAGCTACATCTATGTTTTAAACCGTCTATGGCTGCTCCACATGGAAATAATAATCTTCTTTTACTAAATTGGTACCAATTAAATTGATGATTACCATCATTCACAATGCAAAATCTGTGCTAATTCCAGCTTTCCAAATACTTTTAATACTTTTTCTGTTTTGAATCATGCTGCACTGAATACAAGACAGATTCTGACAGGGAATTGGACCAGTTTGCATATTTGCATTTGGATCACTGCCTGGATCTTTTGCTTTGGATATAAAGAATGGCAAATTATTCCAGCATACACACTGTTCCACTGCATTATTATCACCATAGTATACAAGCATGATTAAACAACTCATAAACATGTAAAAATGTTAGCTCTAAAGGCAATTATGTTTTGATACACGATACAGTGCTGCTGATTACAAATAGAAAGTGTTTTGTTTCACTATGTGTGTCCATGCGGGTGTTGTAATATGTGTACTTTGCCATTGGCGTGATACAAGTTCACTGAGGCTCAATAAATGTTGTGGCAAACTGTATCAAGCAGAGCTCTCTCAGCGAGCTCATGAGATTGGTTGATAGATAAATTTCACACTCTAGTGGCGCTTCACACCAGCTTTGGTGTTTTGTCAGGGAGCATAACAGGTGATTATTCCACTTGGCTTACATAGGGAGTGGGAGGGAGCTGGGGTTGATACTGGGAAGGGGGGTACTGAATGGGAGGGAGAGCAAGAAGAAGAGCTAGAGGATGTAAATGTATAAAAGAAAGAGAAGAAAAGGAGATGAAAGACGTAAAAAGAAAAAGAAAAAGGCAATTACTGTGGCACAGGGAAGGCCACAGTAATGGTCAGTACTGTGCAAAAGTCTTTTCTTTATATTTTGTTTCCAAGCAGCCAGACTTTCTTGTAAAGTTTTAAAGTGCTCTTGAGCAACAGTTCTCCAGGCTTTCTGAAGGTCTTTCAAAGTGTTTCTTTGGACATTGGCTGCTTTTTCACTCATTTTCAGTCCAGTCCTTGTACCTGACCACTTTCAGAGAAATGTTTTTTTGTTTGTTAAGCCACTTAACTCTGACTTATGAATCATTTAAGCACAAAAAAGGCTCCTAACTGAAGAGATGAACCAGTGTTGTGTCTACACATAACAGACAATCAGCAAAGAACCAATTTTAAACTGTGTTTTTGGGCACTTTGTTACTAACAGCCTGTCACAAAAACGAATCATTTGTTCCCATTTCTTTAGTTGAATCTATGAAAAAAGATAACACAGTTTGTTATTTTTTTTGCACAATGGGTGGCTCAAGAGTTTTGCACAGTACTGTTCATTTCCAGTGTTTTAAAATGGCTAAACCGTCAGAGTCAAAACCATAATAAAGCATCAGAACAATGTAGGTCGGGTGACTGGATGCACATGTCAGTGAATGGCCATCGCTGGTTGCTTTCTTTTGTTGTTTTCTGTTTTTTTTTCAGTGATTTTCACCATTTTATTTTGCTAATTTAATGGCCTCCTTGAGAAGCATGTGCTACTAGCAACGTCCAGTTGGAGCTGCACTTTCTTCTTTCGCTGATTAACGTATTCACAAATCATGGCAGTGATAATTAAATGATGTTTACTGTTTTTTGGCCAATCAAATTGGACAGTCTAACAATTATATTTGAGATGTGGTCGTCTACACCCAGCTGATTATTTTGTAGTATTTCATCTGGCTGCTTTGTTTAGGTCCTGCGGCTCATCTGGTTTAAAACCAAATATATCCTCCGAGATTGCATTTGCTGAAAATTCTGTGTTGCACACACCTAATGCACATCTCTGACAACTGCTAGTTCCTGGACTGATGGTCCAGCCCTAAAAGCAATATTTTTCATCAGTTCTGGAAGCTCTCTCTTCTTTCATCTGCCATCTCAACCTCTCTTCCTGTGAACCCTTCTAACCTCCATCCTTAGTTGCCATTACAGTCCATCTGTGCTGGACTCGTGACTTACTTTTTGAGTGACAGGTGACAAAGGGAGCAGCGAAATGCTGCATCAGCGATGGATTCCCTTGTGTCATCGGTCCATCCACCTTTATAGGAAGGAGGAAGGAAGAGTGGCAAGAACCCTTTCTAATTGACAGCAGGTGATAGGTGGATGGCTTTACACGCACATACATAAAGGTGTATTTAAACATGATTCTAGAAGAGAAAGGTCGACAGTTACACACTTATGTGTAAAGTCTAGGTAGGCACACACACAGTGATATTTCATATGACATCTACTACACTGTTTTCAGCCAGACACACACACACACACACACACATCGACACACACAAGTTGAATGACAGGGTCAGACAGCTTTGGGCACAGTTGATGTGTGGAAAGTTGTTTCTTCCAGTTCAAATCCTCAATATATTGCTGAACAAGACCAGCGGTGAGATGCTGTTACTCTCCCTGCTCCCTCTGGACTCTCTCTCTCCTTTTATATCAATAGTCTTCCTTATGCTCTTGCTCTCTTTAAAACTCATCACACCACCCTGCTGCCTTTTACCTTTATTTCAAACACATTCCTTCAGCACACACACACACACACATTCTTACTGTTTACTATAAATGTTTGCATGCAACGAGGTGAGTCCATTTGCTTGAGCAGTGTTCACATTGATTTCACTCAATGCTCACCTAATGCTCGAGAGCAGAGCCAATCGAGTGTGTTATAGCTATAAAGAAGCTCACAGGTATAATAGAGTGTGAGGTTGCAGAGGTTGCATCTTTAATTAATGGTCAGCAAAACAATTTAATATGCACATGACATTAGTGCATGGTCAGACCAGGAAGTAGCAGAGCAGAATATATGTGATTGCTGGAGGCATGGGTAGGAAAGGATAACAGCTTTCTTGATTTGAGGCATTACATACTGAAAGGCAGGCTGGAATGTGTTATCTTCAGTTTAAAGGATTAGTTTTACATTTTGGGAAATAAACATGTTCACTTCCACTTCATTGCTTTTTGTATGCTGAATGTGAAGCTAGATGTCGGTTAGGCTAGTACAAAGAATGGAAACACAAACATCTAGCATAGCTTTGTCCAAAAAAACCTGTAAATCTCAGGCCTCAGTCACACAGGCCTAGAGAGTGGTTGTTGCCACCTGGATGTGTATTCCTTGACCGGTTGGTGAGAGGTTGCTGGCTGTTGCTAGGTAAAATTAGTTGCAAGGAGGGTGCTGCACCAAAAACCTCCTTTTGACTGCTTTGGTTGCTAGCAGGTTGCAGCAGTTGTCCTTAGTTTACTTTGAGAACGAAGACATTTCTGCAAACACACAAACTAACCACAGAGCATTAGTTAAAAGTGTGAGCAGTTGGTGACCAAAGCAATCACAAGGAGGTTTTTGGTATAGCATCCTATAACCCTTTGCAAAGAATTTCACCTAGTGACAGCCAGCAACATCCCGCAACCAATCGCAACCAGCAACCAGTGGTTGCTAGGCAGTCACTAACCGGTCTTAAATGTTCTTATCAGTATTTACTCTGTCCAATATTTCTAATAATCTAAATTGTGGAGGAGGGCTGGAGCTTATCCCAGCTGTCATCAGGTGACCGGCAGGATACACCCTGGAGAGGTTGCCAGTCTGCTGCAGGGCTAACACATAGAAACAGACAACCATTCACTCTTACAGTCACACCTTCGGCCAATTTAGGATCACCAATTAACCTAGCATGCATGTCTTTGGATTATGGACTCGCACAGGGAAGAACATGTAAACACCACACACAAAGATCCCAGGGCCTTTTTTTGCTGTGTGGCGACAGCGCTATCCACTGCATCACTGGGCCAACCACCAAAAAAGATGCTCATGCTAATTAAGAAATTGTTTCACAACCGAGCAGATCCCCCTCCATTGTTTACAGTGCAAAGTACATTAGTACATTACAGCAGATGTGACAGAAAATGCATCACAGCTGACATGACTGTGGGGCAGAGTCACGTGACATCATCACTGTAATCAATTCATCAAGCTTTGTTTGTAAGTGATTGGAGTGACTGTAAAAAAGAAAAAAAAAACAAAACATAGAATATTACAGAGGTATTTTACATGTAAGTGAATAAAATAAGGACAATAAAAATTAAATAAAATACAAATGCATTGCTGGGTCGTTAAATAAAGTCTCACCTCATTTACCCTTCTTTTCAATACAACTATTTAGTAGTTTATGTATTCATGCTCATGCTATACTATTGGTTGGCATGTTTGTACTACTGGTAAACTGATTCTCAATCACCTCGAGAAAAGTGGAAAAAAAAATGCTGTGGTAGATGTTGTTTATATTCTAAAATGGGTCATTTTAACCCGTTGCTAGGTGGTTGCTGTTCACATATAACTCAGCTTTTATGGATATAAATGAGATGTTATTGTTGTGAAATTAAAGTAATGAAAGAAATAGGAAGCTTTCTTAATGCATAGAGGCTAAAAACATGTAATTTCAGCCCATTGTTAGGTGGCTGCCAGGCAGTGTGATGGCATCATAATATAGCATGCATAATTCAAATTTTGTGGATATAAATTAGATGTTGTTGCCGTAAAATAAAAATATGATACTTTTATAAGTTGTTACAGGTGTATAAATACTAAAAATATTTTAGCTTGTTGCTTGGTGGTTGCTAGGCAACGTGATGATGTCGTAATAGCTGATATAGATAAGAACCTTCAGGGGCCTAAAGTGCAACTGTGTGCCAAGTTTGGCTCCTCAGCTCCTGATGGTCTAGGTGGAGTTTGCGGACAAAGAAACAAATACAAAGACAGACAGCATTTTAGTATATTATAATAAGATAACAACTGTTATATTTTTATGTATTATGAAGTCTTTAAGACACAATATTGGTCACATTTGTTAAGAAAAACAAATACTTTTGATTGCATTTGGAACATCTGAATTGGTTTGAAAAATTACAACAAATTGTTTATTGTAGCTTTTGGTACAATGAGTATAGCGAGAGTAGGTTGAATTTGAAAAAAATAAATTAGATAAGGTAGATTTCCACTTTTTTTCCTAATGTTAATTGATTTTTTTTTCTTTTCATTTAATACAATGAGATATTCCACTGTAAACACTGTATTTGGCATTGTGTTATACAAATTGGATCTTAAAATGCAATATAAACTTCTACTATCATATCTGATACACACATTTCCAACACCATTTTACTATAAAACAAGGTGTCTACATTAACTTATTCTAAGTTGTTTCAACACAGGAAATAAGCCCAAGATGTAACTGTGTGACAGACAAAGATTTCATGTATTGTCGTAAGATAAAGGATATTGGTCAATATATTAATATAAGTTTGTTTTTTTTCAACAGTATCAGCATTGGCTCAAAATTCCAATATGGCTCAGACTTTAAAACGTAGCCACTGGCTCCTTTTTATATTTATGGGCATGTGAACTTCTCAGCAAGAAAGCAAGATAAAAAAAAAAGCAAATTTTTAAAAATGTTGAACTTTCTCTTTAAATTTGGGTGCAGTGAAATTGTGTTTTATGGTTCCACCCCATCACATAACTCAGACTGATGAAGCAGGTGCTATTTAAATAAAGACCTTGAAAGACAGTTTGTAGGATAAATGCACCTCCAAGACTTTTTTCCAGTAGCTACACAAAAGCAACATTCAGCTGCAAAGCAAAAGGAGGTCTGCTCATTGCTGTGGGTGCCGCTTATTTGTGGGAGCTGCCTGACAGACTGTGTAGGGCTGAAATATTCAATTCTCCCCAGTTTATTACATAAAATTGTATTTTGGCAGCACCAGTGCAGTAAGCAGACACTCCTCCTTGCACTGCTTTCAATCTATCCCTTTCCATTTCTACTGTCAGCGTCTTTTACCCCCACTATGTTTCCAGCGCAGATGGCTGCTGCAGACGGTGGCACTGCCGTGTGTGTTTGTGAGTACTTGGCGAGCCCCGGCACAGATCAACTGCGCCGTAGTACGCACGTTCACCCCCAGTGACAAAAAAGACCACGTGCGTGCACGCACATGCCTGTAGGAATGCAAACATAGGAACTTTTGGAAGCACACACGTAAAGACGAACACATAAACAACACGTAAAGCCACCAGTGGGAAAACCCTTGTTTTTTCCGTTTCCTGAGTCTCGTCAGTGTTGTTACATCTCTGCTCGCATTATAATTCAGTTTAGAGTTGGGTGCCTCTGTCATTCACACATACTTGCCGGCACTGTCGCAAACAGACACACAAACACATTGCAATTGTGTGAAATCCTTTGCAAAGGAAATCCTCAGTGAGAAAAACTGACAGCAGGCACAAACTAAAACTCACTTTCTCTATTTATAATAATGACACAGTCCATGCACAGCATGTTAATTTGTATTGTATTTGTTTGCTGCTGTTTTAAATGGGGAAAAAAAATATATATATACATATACATATACCCAATGTTTACACTGCAATGCAAATTTTTGCCAGCAAACAGCTTTCAAAGGGCAACTAAACTGTGAGTGTTTTTGCTCTGGATGCTTCTGAGTTTGGTCCCACTGGCAGTGTTGTCGACTCTCCTCTCTCCTCAGCTCCCATACACACAGCGTCACCTCAGGGATGCTCTCACAAAGAGAGTGCCTAATGAATGTGGAAAATGAGAATACCAGTTTGATGAACTCTGTTACTCAATTAGTGCAATTAATTTTCCTGTGGCGCTGCTGAGTAAAATGGAGTCACGGATGATTGAGCCACTGTTTCGCTATCTTATTTTATTTTTAGGCAGCTGCCTGCGTGCATGCCGTATGTGTGTCTGAAAGTGTGTGCGTGGAGAAGAGAGAGGCACTGAGGGAGAGAGAGAGAGATTTTTAGAGGGGGTTTCATTTTGTTTGTGAACGGAAACAGAAATTGTATTCTTGCTTGTTCGTTGCACAGGAGTAGTTTTTCACCTTTTCTCCTCTAAGCTAATACTATTCGCGTCTGATTTAGCCTGAACTGAATTACAAATCTGTATACATTGGAGAGACGTGGAGGCATTGTAAAAGGCTGATTCGCTCTGATATTCAAAAAATGAAGTGAAATGAAGGAATGGAATGTAATAACACTTATTTAATATCATCCAAAGAGAATTTGTCTCAATAAAAATACAAATAACAGCACCTCTGCAGCATGCTCTGTGCTGTAAAGCAGTATTCATCAATTAAAAATCAGAAAAACTGCATACAGTAACTTGTTCATGTGCACAGAAGTTCTGGTAAAACTTGAGCCAGATCAACATGTTATCCTTTAGCTTTTCCGGTGTAGTAAAGTTGCATCGAGGTAGCCACTTATGCTTTTATTTTATTCTACCCACATTCTAGACAATTAAAATTGTTCTGTATATTACAGCTGTAAACAACCATATTTTATAGTATAAGTCGACCAGAAAAATGTTAAATGAACAAGTTTACTGTTAATTAGCTATGTCTGTGCAAGTTTGTAGGGCTTGCTGAGCAAAACAAATTAATCAGGTCTCTCCATATATGTCATACGTATAATGCTGGAAGGTAAATTCATTATCTGCTTACCATGGAACTTAAAGCAGTTTGTGCTTGCTCTTCACTGGTTTCTTCTTGCCATTAAATGTAATAACTTATGGATTTTCTAATTAACTTACCGCAGTAAAACAGTCCATTTTGCTTCAGATTTGTTACAAAAGCTTGCTTGCTGAAAACTTCTTTTGCAGATAAAAACGTTTGCTATACAAAAACAGCACAAATATCTCTAATCCACGAAGCTGCTGCAGTGATGTGAAAACGTTTTCATGAGTTTATGAGTAGTCCACCCTTACTGCTTCCATAGGAATTAAGAGGGTAAGTAGCAGCCAGGTGCTGCTAATCAAATGTACTTCATCAAAAGCAAGTGTGAGCACTTCTATAAAAGCAGAGTTTTTAGCAGTTTGCAGGTCTGGAGCATTCAGATGTGTGTTAACACAATGCCAAGGAGGAAACACATCAGCAACAATCTTAGAGATGGAATTGTTGCTGCCCATCAATGTCCATTTGAAGTCCATCATTCTACATTTAAGCTTCTTTCAGCTGCTCCTTTATTTTACAGGATTCACCACAGCAGATGAAACTCTTCCTGATATTACCCTCCAAAGGATTTGCTTCTCCTACTGATCTCAAACCAGGGATCTTTCAGATGTTGGGTGACTGTATTAACCACTATGCTATGGAGAAAGACTATTAATATGTGGAAAAAATTAAAGACAGCTGCCAATATTCCCAGGAATGGACGTCCCAACAAATTCACCCCAAGTTCAGACGGTGCATTGATCGGAGAAACTGCAAAAAACCCAAGAGCTACATCTTAGATTCTACAGACCTCAGTTAGCATGTTAAATTTTAAAGTTCATGACAGCACAATTAGAAAAAGACTGAACAAGTATGGCCCGTTTGGAAGGGTTACCTCTAGAAAGCCTCCTCTCTCTAGAAAGAACAAAGCAGCACAGCTTAGGGTTGCAAAGTTACAGTTGAACAAACCACAAGACTCTGGACAGACGAGACCAAAGTGGAGATGTTTGGCCATAATGCACAAAACCAAACACAGCATATCAGCACAAACACCTCATACCAACTGTCAAGCACGGTGGTGGAGGGGTGATGATTTGGGCTTGTTTTGCAGCCACAGGACCTAGGCCATGAACTCCTCTGTATACTCCTCTGTATACCAGTATACAGAGGAGTATTCTCAAGTATTCTAGACTAAAATGTGAGGCCATCTGTCTGACAACTAA